>JARJCX010000556.1:0-47280 GCA_029282285.1 Mycena rebaudengoi
TGGACTCGATGGCGGCGAGCATGCGCTGGAGCAGCCCCCAGCTGTGCGGGCTGTTGGGGATGGGGTGTTGAGCGCGGCGTGGCGCACGTTGGCGAACACGGGCAGCGCGTCGGCGGCGGCGGGCGGCGTGGATCTGCTCGAGGATGCGGCCGACCTTGCGGTCGAGCGAGAGGTTGATGCACGTGGGGCGGCGGTGGCGAGGGCTGCGCGCATGGCGCGTGGATCCGCGCGGGGTCGAGGGCGACGTGGAAGAGGGAGAAGACGGGTGCTGCGAGGCGCATTGGAGGAGGGCGGGAGGGACGTTGTCGACTGTGAGGATGTGGAGGCGGTCGAGGCGGGGGAGGGAGGCCGTGCGCAGGATTGCTGCTGCGAGGCGCGGGGGGGACGTTGGCCCAGTCGCCCCAGCAGCCGAAGATGCTGAAGCGGGTGACGTGTTCGAGGATTGCGAGGACTGCGGGGAGGGGGCTGCCTTGCTCCATCCACAGGTCCGTGTCGCTCGCGCGGTAGATGGTTAGGTCCCTGACATACAAGGCGATATATGGCGAGCGCATGAGCATGGTTAGAGCTTGTGCGGCGCGTTGTTGAGCATGTCGAGCGAGACGGTGTGGAAGATGTGCGTGCGGCTGATGGGCACAAAGGCCCAGCACACGAGCGAGCACGCCTTGAACGACGATATGTCCTCGACGTTGTCGACTATCATGTCGATGATTTCCTGCGGCACCTGTGGGACGTAGCGGAAGGGCGACTTGCAGACATATTGTCGGCGCTGGGCACCTCCTTGAGCGCAATGCTGTCGATGGGGTCCACGATGCACCCGACATTCGGCTCAGCATGCGTGCACATTGCGTACAGACCTAGCGGGATATTGAAAAGACTGCAGCAAAACAAGCGGACCACGAACCTGCCCTCTTCAGGGTAGCTCTGCTCTTTTTTAACCACCGTCGAACTCATTGGGACCGATTGGATCGAAGTGGCGATCGAACGAAACAAGAGACCGTGCGTGGGAACTTTGACCCTATTATTTCCCAATGCCAACGCGCCCGTTTTCCTTCCATTCCTTGACAGGGCTTCTTTCCCGGCGCCTTCCCGCCCTTGCTCCTTCGGGGTTCTCATCCCGTCCTCCAGTCGAGGGTAGCGTTGCGCACCCAAGCACACCCAATGCACTGTAGGAGGACGCCATCCCACCCCACGGAACCGGGCCTGATTGTCGAAGCACTCGAATTTGCAATTTGCAATTCCATTTCCACAAGATTGCCGCCAGACCGGCGGAAGTCCGGACCCAATTTCGGATTTCCGCCTCCCCCTGAAGAGGACGCGGGTGCGCCCTACATATAGCCTAAACGATCCCACTTCATTTGAATCTACTTCATCGTGCCATTTGAATCTAATTTAATTGTGCCCTTTGTCGCTCCTTTTCAAATGTAATCCAATCGACCGGGCTGAGACCGCCGTCGTGGTGGGCATCATGAGCACCATATGTGCGTCCCCGGGTAGGCCGTGGTGCTTTATTAGTGTTATCATGGTTCAACGATCCAGCCACAGTGACTGGTTGGTGACTGGCCATCTTGCATCTCGAACGTCAAGAATAAAATAAGCCTCGTTTGTTTGAAACAACTTTGCCCTGTCAGTCTCGACGTTCAACGTATAACTGCCAACCCGCTCGAATTTGAATAACGTCGATAAGACTCAGAGGGGAGTGAGGAGGAGCTTCCGTCAGAATTTCTTTTCGATGATGATCTTTCGTTGAGTGCCACTTCCCCAAAGAAAATATATAGAAATCTCCTAAAAAAGACTCTGGTGTACATAGAACGGCATCGGCCCCACAGGTTTCAATAGCGCGGGTCAGATGGCTCTGGGTGGTGCAGACGAACTTGGAGAAGGCATTCAAAAGACCCCCGATGAAGAAACAAATTCATGCAAAGGAGTTATATATCAGGGATACGAGATACGAGCTCGAGTCCACGAGAGACTATATCAGGGAAACAACGTTGGGCGCATCCATAAATATCGAGCAACCACCAACTTCGCAGAATGATGCTTCCTCTTGCTAGCGGTTTCTGATGGACGGTTCTCCCGCCCTCCGTCAAACCCAAAATAAACAACACGCCGCGCCAATTCCACATCCATCCAAAAGAAAATATATCCACAAACTCGTACAACGAAAAATTTACTTTTAGCTACCCCAGCCGCCGTATATCGTATCGTATCGTCATATCCCACACATAAATCACATCCCCACAAAGCAATCAATCAACCCGCGCTGGGCCGTAACGCGCGCGCGCCGGGACCGTGCCCAGACTCCCCTACGCGCGCCGACTCTCCTACGCGTCAGACAGGCCCTCCCCCCCCACGCGCCCCTACACAAAGGCAGGAAGTCATATCCGCATCCCCCTCAACATCTCCCCCCAGCTCCCCGTCCCCCTCCCCCCCCGCCGGCTCCGGCCCCGACAAGTCAAACGACCCCGGGATGCGCAGCTCCACATCCTCCTCCTCCTCCTTCCCCTTCCCCCCCACGCGCCCAGGCTCCTCCACCAACCACGCCGCCCAGGCGGCGTCACCCTCACATTCTTATTCTCGTCTCCCCCCCCCCCCCATCGTCGCCCTCGTCGGACTCCCCACCAGCCCGCCGCAAACATCGACGCCGCCGCCCCCACACTCCCCACACCCGCTCTCGGACTCCTCGGACTCCCCGCAGCCCCCGACTCTCCCCCTCCTCCTCCTCATCGTCGTCGATCCCCGCCCACCCCCCACTATCCCCCGTCCCACTGCTCCCCCCACTCGCGCCACTCGATGCGTGCCGCAGCAACAGCCAGAATTGAGCCTCCCAATCGCGCGTGCGCTGGTGATAGCCGTCTTCCACGCGCCTTGGCGTCAAGTTGTCGCGCAGCCCGGCGGCGAGGTCGTGCTCTGTCGAGGGCTCGTGCGTCGTTAGCCCTGGTGGGGGTGGGTAAGTGAGTGAGTGAGTGAGTTAGTCAGAAGGGTACGAGGGAAGAAGGGGAAGGGTGCGCCCTCCAAGCAGCAGCAACGAGAGGAACAGAAAGAAAGAAACGAGAGACGCACAGGGTCATCCAGCGCCGCGTCCGCCGTCGGGCGCTCCGCGGGGTCCAGGCTCAGCAGGCGCTTGATGAAGGCTTTGGCTGTGGGGGTGTGGAATCGTTAGTCGCGTTTTGGTAGTAGGTAGAGAGAGGTGGGTGGGTGGGGTGGGGAGGTGTGGGGTGATAGAACGTCCGCTTTGCGTCCTTCGATCCAAGGATGGATGGACAGACGGAGGCAGATGCAAGTGGTATTGGAATCGGACGCGCGCGCGCACGGACGGCGCAAGAAGGAATGAAATAACAAAGAAGGAAGAGCAAGAAAAGCCACGCACCCTCCTCAGACACGTTCTTCCAGTACTTTGTGTGGAACTCGATCTTGGCCTCCATCGTCTCCTTCATGAGTGTCTTGGCGTCCTCCGCGCGGAACGGGGAGTACCCGCAGAGGAGCACGTAGGTGATTATTCTAGGGGTGGGTCAGAAACACACCAGGAAGGAACGAAGGAAAAAGGAACGCACCCCGTACACCACACATCGACCGCCTTGCCGTGCCCCTGCTTGCCCAGCACCTCCGGTGCGACGTACCCCGGGCTCCCCGCGAGCGACGTCAGCATCTCGTCCGCCGACACCAGGTGCTTCGCGCTGTAGAGTAGAAGAACATGATGAGCAGTGAGCAGAGAATAATATCACGGGCAAATGGGACACACATCCCAAAGTCCGCGATGACGATGTCGCTGCCTGGGTCCTTCGTGCGGTATAGGATGTTCTCCGGTCTACGATCGAATTCGATTAGCCCGCGATGGACAGGCAGGTAAATAAAAACAAAGGCGCACTTGAGATCCCGGTGCACGATGTCGTGGTCGTGCAGGTACTTGACGCCGGAGAGTATCGATCTGCGGTTGTGGGGTGAGCCGACAAGATGCGAGGAAGAAACGCTTGAACGCACTTGACGACGTTCACCGCGTCCTTCTCCGTGAACTTGCCGATCTCCTGGATGCGGTAGAACAGCTCCCCGCCGACGGCGAGCTCGAACGACAGGTAGTACTTTGTCCGCGACTCGAACCACTCGTAGAATTTTACCTGCGGGGCGGGCGCGTCGGTCGCCGTATGCATGCAGAACAGAACAGAGAACACGCACGATATTCGGGTGGTCGAGCCCCTTGAGGACCTCCATCTCACCCCACACGCTCGCCTCGTTCCCCTTGACCTTCTTCTTCGGGATGAGCTTCAGCGCGACGTCCTTCCTGAGCGCGCTCTGCGCGGTGGGCGACGGCGACGGCGAGCGCGAGCGCGCGTGCCGCGGATTCCGCTGTGACGCGCTACTCCCGGGCACGTCTAACGCCGCGCCGTGCTCCGCGAGCGATGCCTGCTCGAGCGGCACGTTCCAGGTAGCGTGCTGTAGCCAAATGATTTCAATGAAAATCGGACGGCGCTTAAATGGAAATGGACTGACCACGACCTTCCCGAAGGTGCCATTCCCGAGTACGTCGTGCACCTCGTAGTTCTTCTTCTTGTAGAAGCTCGCGGGCTGCGGCAGGAGCGCATCCTTTATCGAGAGATGCTTCATCATCTTGGGCGGGTAGGCCGATCCGTCCTTGAGGCGGAGTCGATTGTGTTGCTGGTACTAGTAGGACCAGGATGGAGACAAATTAAAAGCAGATGAGATACTGATCGTGAGAGCCGCTTATGACGGGAGTGATGTTGCCCCTGAGTAGCGCTCTGACGTAGTATACGTATGCAGTGCAAGGTACCTATGTATCGTACACAGTCTAGTAGGCCTAATTCAACACCTCGTCAGACTCGCTAGTGTAGCTCTTGAGCCAACAACCGCGCCTGCTTGTCCCCGAGCGTCTTCAGCGCAGCGAGGTCAATCGTGTTCTTCCCCACACCTTTCGGCACCTCCTTCCCAAACACAATATCTGCAACGCAGTCAGCATCCCACAAGCAATGCTTAATTACAAGGCACTCACACGCGACGTCCAGCTCCTCATGTCCACTGTTGCCACTAATCCCATCCCCGGGAAAGCATGCCTGCCCGAGCACGTACGAGCCCTCGCCGATCACCTGCGGAGTCGCGCCGCTAGACATCCCGGGGTTAATAATCGGCGTGGAAAGAGCGACAAAACAAGTATAATTAATTAATGTCACGTACTTGGTGTCCCCGAAGATCGCGTAGAACATCTTGCCGTTGCATATGATCGCGCCGAGCGCGTTCGGCTTGAGCGCGCCTTTCTGCTTATCCGCGAACTCCTGCGGGAGAACGAAGTAGGGAACTTTGCTTGCGTCGAGCGCGCCAAACGACGTGAGCGATTGGCTGGTGGTGTGTCCCTGTCGGATTGCCATTAATTAATCAGAATTCTCAGTCGCGCTACTGGTCCAGGCTCACAGGGCATTTGGACTACCACGAAAAAAGGCCGATCGTAAGTACATAACGCAGGCTCAATTCACAACTTGAATTGGACGCACAAAAGCACCATCACAGTCGATATCCATGTCCGCCAGAAAGTGGAACGCGGAGACGCCCTTGAGGTGCATCCAGTCGCCGTATATCGGCGCGGAGTGGTCCTTCTCGAAGGACGTCAGATACGACGCCAGCTTGACCTTCTTGGCCGCCTTGGCCGCGCTGTAGATACGCGCGACGTCGATGACGGGGTCGGCGGCGAACGCCACATGTGCATTGGAATGTGTGTTGGAGGATGGTTTTGCGCGAGGGTCAAATGATAGCGCGCGCGCATCGAGGTAGGTGGGTGCGGCCAGCGCGCCATAAATATTAGCAGTGACTGCCAGAGCCAGGGAGACGTGCATGATAGCCAGATCACGGTCGTTCTACGTACACTCATCCCTTCGACATGGCTGTATTTATGTCGTTTGGTTGGGAGGCGGGTATGCGGGATGTGAAATCGGAATTACTCGGTGGAAACGGCGCTCCGTTTGGACACCAGGCATGCGGCGTGCCGCCGCTTTTCTGGTACGACGGCGCGCGGGCGACGGGTATTCTCGGTGGGACGCCGTGATCTTTAAATTGCGCAGGTCCGCGATCCCAGGTCCCATACCACCGCCACAGCTAGCTAGCCTGAGCGTTGAACGGCCAAAGATCCGTTCGCAGAATTTGAGCGCCATCGCAGTCTTGATTTGAACCTTGCAAGTCTGACTACTCTGAAGAGCTAATAACCTCGGGCCAAAGGTATTCGTCAACGCTACGCAGCAGACGTCCAGTTCCCGTGGCCCCACCAAGAGAGAAAGATCGACATTAGATGTAGTCTTTCGTACGTATACGCGATGCCCGTCCGGTCAAGGTACAGCGCAAGAGTGGGCAAGGTCCAAGCGTGGTTGTTTGTGATTGCTTTGTCAGACACGGAAAGACCCGAATTCTTTCAGACAGAGAAAATTTTGCGAGCAAAGTTTTGTTGGAATTTGGCCAATTCCACTGTGACTAATGTACTGCACTGGATGACAGTACGAGTCTAAGTATATTTGCATTTCCCCAACGCGAGCTCAGCCGTGACCCGCTCTTTCTCGCGCTGGCTAATATCCCCAGGCACCACCGCCGTAACCCGACGCAGTCAGCTCATGGGTGCCAGCACTCGTACGCCCGCCCCTTAGTAGCAACTCTGACGTAGTGTCCGTTCAGGCCTTTAAGTGACCTCAACTGCTCATTCAGCTTCGTCGCCAATATATTGTTCAAGGTATGTATTCATAAGGCTCAGGGCTATATTTTCCTCAACTGCATCTTCGGGCAAGTGCATCCTATTTTGTGAGCTACGAATGGAGATGGTGAGAAAATAAAAATTCCGAGTCGAGATCTTCTGCAGCAAGAAAATAAGGGGAAGGGGAAGATGTTAAGATTCCTTCAACCCATGGCCAGCGCCACAGTCGAAGGTCCTTCGGCATCAAATATGCGTACACTACAAGCCAATATTTTCTATCCTGGCTTGAGTAGGATCTGACTTCAGAAACAGACGCACCTTGAGAAATAAATATATCATATCACGGACTTTTGAGCCATATCGTATTCGTATCTATTTTTCCCGTATCATATCCAGCTGTATTCGATATATTCTGATTATATTTTGATTATTCGAGAATATTATGGGAAGGCGGTATTGCTGGCCGACCACGGCCAATTTTGACATTTCTTTCGGCAAGAAAAGGCCCTTTCCTCGGTACACTCACCTGCTCTGTTCGCTATAGACATGGAAAAATAACATTCGATGGGTAGCTAGACCCCCAAAATGGGGAGGTAGGTTAAAGAAAATTCAGAGAATTTTAACAACTGATAGTGCTACGGCAATGCTGAAAATCACCATCAAATAATGTACCCACCCCTCAACTCACCGACGAGGGCACTAGAAGGTCTCGGAGAGCGCAAAAACGAATTTTAAGTACTCAAATTTGCATTTAGACGTTGATAGTCCTTTCCAAATTTTCGCCTGCCTCTTGGACCTCTGACGGAAATAAATTCGCCATGTATTCAAAACTTGACGAAAATGGGCTGAAGTGGGCTCAAATTATTCGCACGATGTACACTCGTTATTTGGAGCTCGCAGAGCCTGGGAAAAGCACCGGAGAAATCTGCTAAGAGGCCCAAACCTTTAAAGGTGGCCAGTTTCCCAGTCCCTGATGGTAGTAGTCGAATGGCCAAACGAACAAAGTTCAATTCCATTATACTATCCCTAGACATACTGCACCCTCAAATCATAACACAGCGAAGACAAAAAACATAGTGAGGGGGAGGAGGGAAAGACTCGGCATCGCCAGACCCATGACGCCGTTCGACGTGAACTCTACAGCTAAAGCCGTATGGTTGATCCCGACAGCCGTAGTATTCAGCGTTGCTGTCAGTGCGGAATATTCAATAAGGCCAGTAAAGATTTGAATTGAGGGAGTATTTGCCGCACCAGTGAAATTTGCGCCACAGGCTGCATCGATGTCGCCCGTGCCAAAATTCGGTTTGATGCTTTTCGTTATGCCGTACGCGGCCTTCGTGCACTCGTTGCAGTCGAGGTTGTTGAGCGCCAGATCCATGAGCTTGCCCACCATCGCCGCAGGATCTGCGTTGTAGAGATCCTGCGTCCTATTGTCCGCGATGAGTTCGGTCATGCAGAATTTGTTGCCTTGGGCGGTGCTGTGATGTGTTGCAAATCAGACCTTTGCATTGTGAAGAAAGAAAAGGGTAGAGTGGTGACGCACTTCCGCAGACATAATAAGTCCCGCACAATGGGGTAGTTTTGCTTGAGAGCCGCAACCACGCTCAACCCCTGGGGAGGTGTAATCCCAGGTAAACCGCTCAAATCCGATCCGCATCCCGCTTCAATAGTTGACGCAATGCTCTCAAGTGTTTGAGGGCTTGGTTCAATGTTTATGTCAGTGAGGAAAACGAGACGCATGAGTGATATGACGACGGCGACACACCTGCAAAACCCCGTCTCGCACATAAACTCCAACCAGCCGGTTATCTGGTCGACGCGGAACGACGGTGCCACGCGTTGGTGGGTGGTCGCAGATTTCACGATAGCCCTGAGCGCACCAGTGCTAAGGCAGAACATCCCAGGAGCGGTGGAGTATAGAGTATTGTTGATGGCGGCGGAACAGGATCTGGATACGAATTCATCAGGTGCAAATCGAGAGGAGTTGAGAAGAAGAGAAACTCACGCCTCATCCCGCCGAGAAACGCTGGCAGCACTGGCAGTCGCTATGACTGTGAGAACAACGAAGACAGACACCATTATATATCGACCAGGATAAAAGTCAAAAAGTGGAAGTGGAAAAAAAGAGCAAGCACTGAAAGCAAAGGTTGAGTGCGAAAGGGAAGGCTGAAAAGAACAACAAAAAACAACGAAGGGCACGAAGGAAGGAAGGGAAGTTAGGAAAACGCAAGTGCGGTCATGGCTTTTGAATCCCGACGAGTACAGCCTCCAGTATGCATCATGTCGCGGGAGGGGTTCTCCGATCATTCCACCAGTGGTATAAAAATGGAAAAAAAAGCGGAAGAAGAAATCGAAAAGGAAGGACCCTGGAAGGATCCGGGAAGCCTCGAGAAGGGTCGTACGTCAATTATTTGAGTGAAGGTGCGCGCATACAGTAGAATTAGGGCCTGTTCGGATGGGAGTTCCGGAATTTTGGAACGTTTCTGGTTTCCTTTTTTGGCGGTTTCAATCATTTCGGCTGTGCAACCCGGCGTCACATCAACTGATCAATCTCATCGCATCAAATCTTGACGCGGACGTCGCCCCACTTTTGATTCATTATCCCCGTCCGTTTGATCCCACCGCACCAGACCGCACAGCATGCCAAAATTAAAATAAACTTGAAGCTCAAGTATTCAGCCTCGGAGCGCCCACCGAGAGGCCGCGTTTGATCCCAGCACAGCATGCTAAATAAACTTGAAGCTTGGCAAGTTCTTTGACCTCCCAATTTCCAAACTCGAAGTATCTACCGGTACTAGGTAGAGCCTCCATGTTAAAATAAACTCGAAGCTTGGTAAACTCACAGACGTCCCAAAACTCGGAGCGCTTACCGAGAGAGTCCGCGTTTGATTCCATCGCACAGCACAACGATAATGGTTTCTCACAAATCTTAAAATAAACTCGAAGCTTGGTGAGCTCGTTGTGTGTTTGAAATATACCGGTAGGCTCTCAGCTGTGTGCCCTGAATAAAGCCATACCCGGCTCTAATCCTTATCCTTGAATTCGAACCTCCATCAATTGCTCAATCGACCCCGGACTCTTGATAGGCGCTCCAAGTTTGAGCCCCAAAATAAAGCTCGGTGGGCTGTGGCTCCAAATATGCGACAGAAATGACTGCTAGAACTTGAACTTTCGTTTTTCTCCTGCCAAATTTTCTGACAACCGCGGAGTCTCAGTGCTATTAGTATCCGCAATTGCGCTCAAATGCAATGTCTTCATTGGCTTCACTAGGTTCTGCAAAAATTGGAATCGCTCTGTCACCTCAATTGCTTGCCTCCCTGTTAAAAATGAAATCAGGGACCTTTTCGGACTTTTCGGGTTGTTGTTCTTGTCCGGGAGATGTATACTGACCACACCGCATTCATTGAATGTCTCTTACCCGCTTCCTTCATTGGCTGCGACACTGTGATCTTACCTGGATTCTGAGTAGTACTGTCACGGAATATCAAGAACAAGAAAGCTAGGGTGAAAGGAAGCTATTTTTCTCGATTCTAGGCCGTGCTATTTTCCGAGGGAGTCTTACAAGGCAGCAAGCATTATTAGCAGATTCGCCAGTTCGAATCTGGGTTGAGTCATGTCAACGACTCCGAAAGGCGCAACAGAAACCAGTACATATTGAGGTCAAAATTTTCCGAGCGGAATTGCGTTGCGCTTCGTCGAAAAGCGATCGGCCCGATCGGGGAGGGAATAGCGTGATATATCAGTTTGATGAAAGAGTCCGGAATAGTAAACAAAAAGTGCTGTAGCGCTACGGCAGGAATTGGAGAAGAGGCAGTCAATTGCTTGAACTCGCTAGTTCACAGGTAGCTCTTGATCCAACAGCCGCGCCTGCTTGTCCCCGAGCGTCTTCAGCGCAGCGAGGTCAATCGTGTTCTTCCCTACACCATCCGGCACCTCCTTCCCAAACACAATATCTGCAACGCAGTCAGCATCCCACAAGCAATGCTTAATTACAGGGCACTCACACGCGACGTCCCGCTCTCCATGCCCCTTGTTGCCACTAATCCCATCCCCGGGAAAGCACGCCTGCCCGAGCACGTACGAGCCCTCGCCGATCACCTGCGGAGTCGCGCCGCTAGACATCGCGGGGTTAATAATCGGCGTGGAAAGAAGGACAAAAGGGCAAGTGTAATTAATGTCACGTACTTGGTGTCCCCAAAGATCGCGTAGAACATCTTGCCGTTGCATATGATCGCGCCGAGCGCGTTCGGCTTGAGCGCGCCTTTCTGCTTATCCGCGAACTCCTGCGGGAGGACGAACCAGGGAACCTTGCTTGCGTCAAGCGCGCCAAACGTGGTGAGCGATTGGCTGGAGCTGTGTCCCTATCGGAGTAACATATTATCAGAACCCATCGATCGCGGTTGCAGGTCCAGGCTCACAGGGCATTTGGACTACCACCAAAAAACACCGATCGTAAGTACATAACGCAGGTTCAAATCACAACTTGAATTGGACGCACAAAAACACCATCACAATCGATATCCATGTCCGCTAGAAAGTGGAACGCGGAGACGCCGTCGAGGTGCATCCAGTCGCCGTATATCGACACGTAGTGGTCCTTCTCGAAGGACGTCGGATACGACGCTAGCTGCACCTTCTTGGCCGCCTTGGCCGCGCTGTAGATAAGCGCGACGTCTATGGCGGGGTCGGCGGCGAACGCCGCATGCGCACTGGCATGTGTGTTGTTCGGGTTGGAGGATGGTTTTGCGCGAGGGTCAAATGATAGCGCGCGCGCATCGAGGTGGGTGGGTGCGGCCAGCGCACCATAAATATTAGCAGTGACTGCCAGAGCCAGGGGGACGCGCATGATAGCCAGATCACGGTCGTCCTACGTGCATTCGTCCCTCCGACGTGGCTGTATTTATGTCGTTGGGTTGGGAGGCGGGTATGCGGGACGTGAAACCGGAGTTACTCGGTGGAAACAGCGGTCTGTTTGGGTACTAGGCGTACCGTCACGTTGCTGGCACGACGGCGCGCGGGCGACGGGTATTCTCGGTGGGACGCCGTGACCTTTAAATTGCGCAGGTCCGCGATCCCAGGTCCTGCCACAGGCCCACAGCTAGCTAGCCTGAGCGTCGAACGGCCAAAGATCCGTCCGCAGAATTTGAGCGCCATCGCAGTCTTTATTTGAACCTTGCAAGTCTGACTACGCCGAAAAGCTAGTAGCCTCGGGCCAAGGGTATTCGTCAACGCTACGCAGCAGACGTCCGGTCCCGTGGCCCCACCAAGAGAGAAGGATTGACATTAGATGCAAGCGTACGTACGTATATGCGATGCCCGTCCGGTCGGCATCCCATGCAGTGCCCGTCCGGTCAAGGTACAGCGCAAGAGGTGATCATGATGAGCGTGGTCCAAGCGTGGTTGTTTGTGCTTGCTTTGTCAGACACGGAAAGACCCGAATTCCTTTAGTCTCGTAACCAGACGTTCTGCCTGAATCGGCCCTGCGGGCCGCCGGACCGTCGGAGTTTGAAAAATGTAGTGCAGAGATTCAGTCAGAACGTCTGGGGTATTTCGTATAGCAACAGCCCCCATCGAGTCACACAGTGACCATCACTCGCTCGGCAACCTTGATTCCCGCGAGTTCCCGCGCCTTCCCGCGCCCGCCCAGCGATGAAGAGTGAGAAGACAGGCCGAAACATCCAGCTGCAGTCATAAAGCCAACGGCCAAAGCGAGCGAAGAACGCGTGGCGCGCCTCAAATGGAAAGTCCTATTTTTGGCTTGGACAATGATTCCTCAAAAAAGCGCGCAAAGGTGCAAAGGCGCGGAGGAAACAACGGCCACAACTCTGCGAAGGCGGGCCTCGCCCAGCTGCAGACGGTGGACGGTGGCGGGACGCACAACGGTGCCTTTGCGGCGTGTGAAGGATCAGTAACTGTCACTGTGTGACTCGATGGGGGCCCTCACTACACCAATTACAAGTACTTAAAATCGAGATTACAGCTAATAACAGTACCGAAGGGGCGGATGAAAAAATTCCCGTTTTGGGATATTTTTGACCCCTGCGACCGATTTGCCCATAGCTCAACGAGTATTGCATAAATTGACATAAAAACTATATAGGAATGACTACCTAATCCATGCGCAATTAGTGATAGAGCTGAGGTAAAAAATAAATCATATCTTCAGGCATCTTGAGAAACTAAGACTTCTGAGTGAGAATCTGGGCTAGCATGCCCAAATCAGATCCAAATGAGTTAAAATTTTGGAGGGAGTGTTTGCAACTACTCCAGTCAATGTCATAGAGCCAGAATTACGTATAAGAAATTCCTTCAGCTTTGTAGCCCTCTGATACCAATTTCAGTTCAATTGAGGGCTACAAAGCTGAAGGAATTTCTTATATGTAATTCTGGCTCTATGACATTGACTGGAGTAGTTGCAAACACTCCCTCCAAAATTTTAACTCATTTGGATCTGATTTGGGCATGCTAGTCCAGATTCTCACTCAGGAGTCTTAGTTTCTCAAGATGCCTGAAGATATGATTTATTTTTTATCTCAGCTCTATCACTAATTGCACATGGATTAGGGGATCATTACTATATAGTTTTTATGTCAATTGATGCAATACTCGTTGAGCTATGGGCAAATCAGTCGCGGGGATCAAAAATATCCCGAAACGGGAATTTTTTCATCCGCGCCTTCGGTACTGTTATTAGCTGTAAATAAAGAATTGTTCCACAAATGTGCCTGAAAGACACACACTCGCCCTGGTGCCGGAGCGAAGCGCAGGCATATCTTGTCTTGATTGATCCTGCATGATCCTTCTGTTCCGCTAGATTAGATTGTTACATTGACGTTGTGCGAATGGCTTCCGTTTCTGCTACTTGTACACGGTCTGAGGATCCAGTGAGGATAATGTACATATAAGAAAAGGAAGTTGAAATAAAACCCTTGCTCTGACAATGCTCAACAGGCTTAGTAAATCACCAGTAAAAATTCCCAAGGCACTGCTATGCACGCGTGCACCACCTGCATCGCAGAGAATGTTCAGAATATGTTGCAGAGTGGTCGGACACTCTCAGGCATGTCGGACACGAAGTGGGGGCCTTGAAGATCAAGTCATAGAAACAGCGAAGCCTATCATAGTCTCCAGACCACCGGAAGTCCAATAAAAAAATTAATACATGGAAGAATATGTAGCTTCAAGGCCGCTGGAGGCGTTGGTAATCGTTTAATGAACGCAGATTGCGCGGTAAATGATTTTAAAACAAAGAAAAAAGTCCGTATGTGGTTAGATTGAAGCCGGTAGACAACATACAGAAGAAAGTGTGCCAAGGCTTTACCTCAGCTGCCCAGCTATATAGTAATAAGGGATAGTAAACTACGTGCGCTGTGTATTGAGTTACACTTATACTAGGGGTGCTCAATGTAAAATCTGAACTGCTCAGTTCGCATTTTTATTAAATATTATACTCATTGATCATCATGGCATGTCTCTTGGCTTGATTCTGGTCTGATTGCTTACAGAATACTTCCCTCCTTCTATGGCCAACCACGGCGCAAACATATTTGAACAACATCTACAACACAGATGAACTTTTTTCAGACTCAGAAACTCGAGTCCCCCCGAGTTGCGGCATACAGAATTTCTCAGGAATCAGGCCAAGGGAGATGCCAGTTCGGGAATCAAGCCAAGAGCGATGCCATGATAATCAACGAGGAAAATATTTAATCAAAAATGCGAACTGAGTAGTTCGGATTTTACATTGAGCACTCCTACTTAGACCCAATTCAGGAGTTATTCAGAGAATAAAAAAGTGCGTACCTGATTGAACCCTCAAGTCTCTGTGACTTCCAAATCAGCGCTCTCGGAAAATGGAGTGTCAGTTCAATCTCTAAAAGTACTCGTAGGATATCAGAGACAACTCAGAGCATGCTGCTAAACAACTTACCATGCGGTGCTTGACCACCGTGCTCTTGAGGTTTTTTTTTGTGTAAATGAACATTGTGAATGTAAAATTAGAGAGTGATTTTGAGGTGCATGAGTACACATATTCAACCCGCATTCTCGGTTACAGTCGACGGCGTCTCCGGAGTTCGAGCATGCACAGCGTTGATATGAATTGGACCCCTCAATACAGATGCTCTGAAATTGGTCAGACTATTTTATCTAGCTTGCGTGGACTGGGTAGCGGCAGGACACCGCTTCTACCAGAGACCGCTGCCAGCAGAATATTACAACAACTGTGCAGGTGGTCCTGAGGTGGACACTTTTGACGCGGGTGGAGTGATTTGCAGCCTAGGATATATGGTGGATTTTTTACAGTCTAGGGGAATTTGAAGGAACGGCAGAGGGAGCGCAAAGAAGTGTTGACAGTTGTTATGAGAGGAAAGACTAGGTTCGGAGCAAGCCTGTCTCCGCACCGCCACGCCGGTGATTCTCGGAGAGAGGCTTGTTCCAAACTGCCGAAATTGCGGTATGCGTTCTGAGCACTATAGCTCACTCATTTCTTGCTCAGATCTTATGATGTAAAGGGTAAAACAGATTTCCAGAAGCATATGAACAAGTCTGACCAGTCAGTATAATTATTCGGTGCAAAGGGGTTCCTCTGAATGCCGCTTGATGGCACCAACTGTCATTTGAGATCTGAGGCGAACAAAATAAGTTGTTGTCTAATTAAATGGATATTATGGGCTCTATCGAATCACATTAACATTTCAAAGAGGTCCCTCACTAAAAGTTAAGCTCTGACGCTGCTATAGCGGCGAGTTCATCGATCTTTGGTATTCTCGCTGAATTGGGATGTGTGACAAGTCACAAGACCCGTCCAATTTAATGGGAAGAGGGACAGCGGCGTTGTGTGCGGGCACTCGGCGGTGTATGGGGAGTTCTATTGGACATTTTAGCAGGTAACTGAAAGCCTAGAGGGTTCAAAGGAGGGAAAAGTGCACGAGATTTTGGAATGACAAATCAGACCAAATAGCGGTTACTTTTACCGTGGTCCAGGACATCCAGTACAGCACATCTTCATGGATTTTAAAGCTCAGACAAAACTAGATATAGGCAAGGTACATTTCTGGAATTCAGATTATTTTTTCTGGCAGAGTACACAATGATAAATGCGATATTCTCTCGTGGTGAGTTTTGTCTGAAGCGCTGATCAGCGACATCTTTTGAAGACCAGGCACAGTCTCTGCACATATTTTAGGAGGGGAAATCATTTATATACTTCTAAAAATGATAATACTCAGCAACGACCAAGAATTTGGCGCACTTTATAACGCAGGAGGACACGCAGAACACATTGCTCTTTTTTGGCATCTTGTAACAAGCCCCTTCTCAGAATCCTTCTGAAGCACGTGAAGGTCATGCTTTTGATGAGAACGGGGCTTGATCCGAACCTAAGGAAAGACGGACGCGTTTGATGCAGTGATGAAGTCTCGTGAGGGAGCTATTTTTATCTTGGTTACCATTGGCTTGCACGATGTCTGTTAGAGGAGTTCGCTCCGGATGGACATAAGTCTTGAAAGCGACTGCCAAACACGGTGGCTGATTTTAGATAAACCAAGATACAAAATGTGTTTATTCTCAGTACTCCAATAAGTTTACAGCTTAGATCTTTGGTTGTAATGCTCTGCTAAATATGTTGAATCTCCCTCTCTTTTCTCCTCTTTTCTCTCTTTTCTCAACTTGAAAAACTTGAGAAAATGCAATCTCTCCACGGACATAATCCATGAGCCTTTATTTTAAGTCCTTTCAAGTCCATTGGATATTTGTTTTATTTGATTGGAAATTTGCTTAATGCGGGTTACCACCAGCCGAGCTACGTTTCAAGTGGTGTCCAGCCTGCTCTCTTACACCACCATGTCGAATACGTCGTTTGTCCCTGCAGGCGAGCCCTACATTCAAATTGTGCGCCTTCGTTGCCCCCTCTTATATATATTATGATGCCTGTCGACGACCCCGAATCTCGTCGCTGGCTGTCCCCTCGTGAGTGCTTTAATATTTGTGGGTGGGCCGGGAACATCTCTCAAGTTATATGGCAGCTGCTCAACCTTACGATGAAACCCTCGACGAAGACAAAAGAAATGGGAAAATTATAAAGGACCTTGAGACATTTCTTTTAGCGAGCAGTGACATATCAGCGATGGCCCGGTGTCCGGCTCAAAGGTAGCAGGGATGCCTGGAGGGCCTTAATATAGGAGTTCCTTGGAGAAAAAACAAAAAAGTTTTTTTGCCATTTCGGATCGATCCGTCGGCATTTTCCGAGTGGCGTGCGCTGATGTGGGGGCTCGGCAACTTCCGCACTGGCTGCGAGGAGTCTACCGAAGGTTGACGACGAGCAGCGCAGAAAGCCAAACCCACAAGCTTCGTGTAAATGTCCATTTGAAGCTGAAAGTCATGTCAGAAATACCCTGAGCAAGGCATATTGCACACTTTTTTTCCCCTTGTTCTCAGTTAGGACTTGCCCAGCTCCCGGCTTCGTCCGTCTATAATGCGGCACTGATTGGAATCATCTTCTAATAAATTTTCATCTTGAGAAACTCATAGGAGGCCCCTAACTTCCCATAATTCCACTGTCACAGCCAAGCATAATGCATTAGTAGGCAGTGCTGAGCCACAAATAAATATTTGAGTACTACACGGTGTAATGTGTAAATTTCTGTATTTCTTATGTGTAATTTTAGATGTCCGCAGCACATTCAATCTTTTAAGAAGATGGGTTCGGACCCATCACCCAATTCCTAATTGAGAACAGCAAAAAAAAGTGCATGCCATTCTTGTTTTCAGGAAATCCAAAGCACGGATCCGGAGCTGTATCTGAAAAATTAATCAGGAGCCATTATCAACAGAAAATCAAGTATGAGTTGCCTGCCGGGCGAAGCCACGGCACTTTACCCCAAGTTTTTCTACGATGGAGACCGATTTATGTTCAATCATTTTTTCTAATCGATGTATCTATTCTGTGGCTACATGCATATTGAAAAGTTGGAGCTATTTGAGGCAAAAAATCGTGGAGAACGGGTCTGATTTAATGGAAACACTACAAAGTCACGAATTTTGCCTCAGGAAATACATTAGATGGTGCGGAGTGGCCATGTTCGGAATGTGTGACCCTGAAAACCCCCAATATATGCCTTGACAGTGAAATTTACGAGCAAGAGCTGGGATGTGGTGATTGCTCAAGTGGTGAGAAAACTGGACCAAACAACGCGCCACAACATCAGGTTTTTGGGGCTCTAGATCTCCCTTCCCAATTGCTTTGGTGAACATGAGTTTGAAATAGAATACAATGCTCTTAAAAAAATCTGGCCCTGTGGGACGTGTCGAACATGCGAAACACGTGGTGTTTCGCTTCACGGTGTGTTTCGCTTTCCGGTTAAAGACTGTATTCCTGGCATGATATTTTTTTTATCGCTAGCTTCAGGCGAAAAGAATTGCAAAAAAGTTGAGAGCGGCTCCTGATACTGAAGCAGCTTTGTGCAACCTCCTGGAGGTCATGAACTCAGTTTAATAATTGGAGGTGGCAGGGTAACAGGCGTGTTCACTTCGTTTGACAGTTACTGCGGACATGCCTGTTGACTCTGCATCGCGCAGCGCGCGTAGGGTCCTAAAATATCTACGCCACATGTCCGACGCATGTCAACGTAAATAAATATTCAGCTAAAAACACCGTTATCAGATGAGCATGAGAGAATTTCCCTGTAATCGGCTCGAGACGGGGGATTTTTTGCATGCCCCCTTTTATCCTTCTTCGCGATGTTTTATTCGCTCTCCCCTTATCCACCTCCTGATTCCTTTCACTTGCCTGCACATATCGCGCGCACGCACCCTCCCCTGTCACTTCTCCCATATTTCATTTCCGCTGACTCATCAGTGACCATCCACCCAGTTCAATAAGTACATCACTTCACGCCGCTCCAACCCTCCACGATGCAAACGAAACAGAAGATCCCAGGACGCACCCGACGAGCATGTCGGACGTGCAGATACCGAGGTTGGCCCGACATGTGCAGGTGAGTAAGTCTTGATTCTATTTGTGTGCTGCGTGTGCTCGCAGAGGGTGCTTGCGGTCGTCCGAGCCTCACTCAAATCAACTTGATTTCTTTTCGAACCAGGTCCAGACCTGGTGCATGAGCTAAATGCTGACTCTTAAACCTTTATTCACCTCCGTCGTCGGCAAGTGTTCTGTTGCGGTTCTTCGGCTACCACTTTAACAGATGAGATTCATCGCTGACAGACTCACTTCCTCGTTGACAGATGTTCTTGGCTGAAAGATGTGTCCCGGACAGATCTTCGGGCCTGGACCCTGATAGTCCCTAGCTCGAGCTGTTCAGCTCAAGTTTCTATCAATTACCAAGTTCTCTGAGGATCAGGACAGCGGTCTTAGCTCGACGTTCACTTGTTGCTGGTATATCTCGCCTTTGCTCGTCAACCTCCACCGCGCTCTCAAACTTCATCTCTGTTCTTGGAGTTTGAAGTTGGAGACTCTCCCAGTTACACTTTTGAGAGGTCGTAAGTCAAACACTTCTTCTTTTAGACGGCCTCTACGAATTGGTCAGTTCAGTTTTGGTGTTCTTTCGTTGGAATTAAATTACTCACGCATGCGAAGAACCACGCCCAGTTGTCCAAAAGTTCTCGCAGAATACGCGTGTCGTGTCTTTGTTCTTGAACTTGTGGGTATTCTTAGCCTCCAGCGACTGCATATATTCGGCGCCTATCATTTTTTTAGCTACTTTTGTATCAGCTGAGAGCTCGCTTCGACTGGGTGGCTTTGAGGCAGATGCCTATCCCTGCCTCGCCATTTCGTGGTGTCCTAATTGCTTCACGCAACGCGAGGCCGGAGCCGACTTTCAACCGCTGCATACTCTGCGTTCGGCGGCCATCGTTCTTTTTGGATCAGCTGAGAGCTCGCCTCTACTGAGCAGTGGCCTTGAGGCCGATGCTTATCACTCCCTCGCCATTTCGGAAGGTCCTAATTGCTTTCAAGAACTTCTGCGTCGCTCTATATGCTGCCCATGTTAGAAAAGACATGCACCAAAAATGTATAAAAGGCGAGAAGGGTCCTTAGTCTTCATTCGAACAACTCCGCAAGTCATTCGAACTTTTGAAGATGTTGCCTAGGCTCTCGCTCGTCGCCACCTCTATGCTTGTTGTAGGCATCACTTTAATCTCCGCCTCGATATCCCGAATACTGAACTCGTCGCATGGCAGATGGGCATCCCCGCTGCGTCCACCGTCGTTCCTCCTACGCAGCCCCAGAACACCCCCCTGTGCTGCAATGCTCTGGTTCCCCCCACCACAACCGCTGCTACCGCTATAGCTGGCCTCCTTGGTCTCGACGTGAGCGGCCTCCCAGGCCTCGTCGGTTTGGTCTGCAACGGCTTCAACGATCATTGGTAATTTTTCTTAATTTGTTTTGGTACTGCCGCTGACTGGGACTCCAACCATAGCGTTGATAACACCCCTATGTTTTGCGCACCCCCCAGCCCCCAATGGGGTAAGTAAATCCATAGTCTTATCCATTCTCCAGTGAAGTTCTCCGTTGCAGGTTTATTAATTGCCGTCAACTGCGTCTTCGCCAGTCTCTAGCCGTGGCGGGCCTAGTGATGATACCTACGGATAGTTATGTTTAAATTTCTACTGTTTGAGTGTATGTATGAATGAGAAAAGCCTTCAAAAAAACCAGTCCTTAGTCAGACATCCAACAGAAGAGCACCCCTTACCTGATTAGGGGAGCTTGCGACCCAATTCTGTCCATTTTGAATGCGGCGCCGTGAGAGACCTGTCTGATGCCTGATTGCACCGCTCCCTTAACGAGAAAACTCGCAGTGCTGCAACAATTTTCCACACATAACATTGCACTAAGCGCATTCATGATCAACAGATAGGATGTTCTTGTCTACATGCTACATGCTTACACTTTACAGGACTTGAATAAAAGACGCATATGCATGGGAGAGGTGCGTGACGCTTGCCCTCCTCGTATATTTGGTGGAGTGACCAGAAATATTATGTTTCGTGAGTCTTCTGCGGTATGACACCGCAAGTGTCATAATTCATCCATGCAGCTTTGGTAGACAGGTCCCAAAGCACTGGTTCTTGCCGAAGAACGCATTCGATTTAATAGAGGCAGGAGGCTCAATACCAGCGAGAGGTGGTATTAGAAGAATCGCCTGCGTAGCCTCCGCAGCGTGGTGGGCCGAACTGGAGGGCTTCCTCCTCGAGGTCAGGCCAGCTCGTATCATTTTTCCGCGTTGTATCTACAGGAACTAAACCAGAGAGCGGACAGTCGGGAGGCCGGACCTATAAAACTCAGATTACGGTCCAAGCGAGCCATCACGATCGGCGTTCTACCTAAATGCGGGAAGGATCAAATCGGTCCGCCATTCTTCGTCATCTTGCACGGACATGCCCGTTCTCTTGGGATTGGGGAGACTCCTGCCGTTGGAAGCTGTACAAAGAGACCGGGACAACAAAGCGCAGCCACTTTGCTCAACGCTCGACGACGAGGGGTGTCTCATCGTGGAGAGGCTTCAAGAATCAACCCTTTTCAATTCAGTATCAACTGTTAGCCAGCGTCTTGTGTGATCGACGCCCTGGAATGGTGCTGTGCTCAGTTGACATCTTGTAGAATTCTAGAATGTTAAACGCCCTAATAGTGCTACCCCATTGTTACGAGTACTTATGTAATAGGTACCGTCCCTTTCAAACTCCAGGGCACCAAAAATACTCCTAATTTTCATCAGAGACGGCAAACGTGGAGGGACTTTGTAGTGGCTGTGTGTACTGAAATTAAGCACAGCCTCTACATACATTTCAATGAAATCTAATGAAAATTGCAGCTGTACAATTGCAGTTGTTTACATACTTGGGGAAACAGGGGTTACTCAGGAGTCAGGAGAAAAACAAAACTTTGTTTGTGACTTCGGATCGGTCCGTCGGCGTTTTCCGACGGTGGGGGCTCAGCCTGCTCGGCAACTTCCGCACTGGCTGCGAGGAGTCAACCGAAGGTTGACGACAAGCAGCGAGGAAAGTCAAACCCACAGTCACGGAAATGTTGAAGAGGGGGCTAGTAAGGAGGGCGAGGCAAAGACGGAGTGCAACATTGTACTCTCAGCCGCTGATCACGAATTCAAGCTCCGATAGGTGCTGAAATCTTGCTGCCGTGCATTGTGAGAGCATTTGGGAAATGGCCAAAACGGCAACCGGGGGACCGGGATCAACGGGATCAGCGGCGGCATCAGCGGCTCGATCCCAAAATGTCAATCGGCTTGTGATCGGCATAGTATAGGCGTCCAATACAAACACCTATCATTAGGCAGTATTATGCTCGTCTACTGCCAGACAGATCCTACATTTTTCCTACATTAAAGGCCGCCCTACCGTGTGCCAAGAACATATTGATGGCATCAATCCCGACGAAGTAACATCTTTCGACCTACACGGAGTGCGGACAGAGCATTTGGCCAGTCGCAACCAAGAGGACAATATCGTTGGCCGTAAAATATATCAATAATTGTCCCCCATCTACTTGAGCCCACATGTCTAATAATTCAATCTCAGCTTCTTTTTTTAACAGAGGAACGGGGTGAAAGCAGCGGCAGTTGGACACCAACCAAACACCCAATTTGATTCACATTACATGCGGCATCTAGGGCAGTAAAATTGACACTGCACAACAATACTGTATTTACAGTCCCCATCCTATCTTTTTCCTAACGGACTGCGGGCAGAGGACTCACTTAGCCCCTAGATTCAAACTCCGAAAGATTGCCGATGTTAGCCGCCGGTGACATTTGCCGCTACGGCCAATTCCCGAACTTTGTGTGCATTGTCAATTGCCAAATTTTTGAAATTTTCATTCTATTGCAAAAACCAAGTACGAGTTCCATGCCGGGCAAAGCCACGGCCTTTACCCCAAGTTCAGAGCGGAATCCAGAACAACAGTGCGATACATGATGGGCTCGACCCTGTGGATATGAAAATTGAATGATTTGGTAAGAAAACAAGTGGCCAGTGCTGCCACGTTGCCATTCCTTAACTCGCGCTGCGACGAGAATGAGAGTCGGTATGCAGGTCCGTCGAGATACGCCCGCCATCACGACTATCTTGCGCTGTAGTTCGCGCGGCAGTCTTGGCTCGGTGACAGCCATATTATCCATCTACGGCGTCGAAATGGCGATTCAGAACAAGAGTGTTTGAGCTGTTGTAGAGATTGGTGACATTTGATCTCGTCGATCAAGCAACTATCGAGAGAAACGAAGAGAGGAGTTAGACCGTTTGGAAAGGCAAGGACGCGGGTTCGAGTTTCGACTGTGGTGGTAGGACGAAAAGAGAATCGGCCGAGATGAGCCGAAAGCCCTCAAACAAGTACAACGCATGCTTCCCTTCCCACTGTCACCATGATCTATGCGCTCGTGCTGGCTTCAGCTCTGTAAACCGTACGTCCGCTTTCAAGTCTTTTTGTAGGCAGCTTTCTCGTTCGACCTTCAAATTTGCCCGACGATTAGCTGACGATTGTTGTGGGATCATTTTGAGGAAGATATACACAAATATACAATTTGTCTTTCGAGGCAAACACCATGCCACACTCTGAACGAAAAGATAACCCTTGGCCTCGGGAGGAAGAGATTATGGTGGCCCACCTGATCTGACCTCAACGGAACACGCCAGTGACCCTCCGCTGATCGCGCCCCACGGCAAACGCCTTCGCCACAGCAAGATTTCTGCCTAGCGTCTAAGCCAGTGCGTCAATACGCAATCTCCGTGCGCTTGCGAGGCTCATTCGTATTCCTTCTCTTCAGTAATGCCAGCGGCGGCCCTGTACGACATCGCAGCGCGCTAGCCGAAGCTACTTGCCGTCGCTTCGATTGTCCGAAGCTCAGCTGCATCAGTCGCCTCGAGCGCCTCCACTGGTTCTGCGGAGATTTAATGCACATTGATCTCATCAGCAATAGCCCTGGGTGAGGAGGAAGCCATTGGTGAGACTAGGCGCGATGAAGGGTAGGAGCGGGGCCGCCCTTATTTCGTCCACATTCACCCTTGTCCCTCGTTCTTCCCTCCTCCTCTCCGCCATCATCTCTGGTCATATGCTAGTCTCCCGTATCGCAACAGTTTCCAAATGATGCTGCGGTCTGTCTTCATGTATTCACCACAACGCTCTTCCACGGCCTGCAACCACAAGTGCAGAGCTCGGCGCTCGCACGAGATGTTGCCCTTTATTTCTGTGTTTTATCTGATTCTTACAAACTGAAATTTATCCCTATCCATCTAAAAGACTGATAGGCTCGTGTTGTCGCCACAGTTGCTCATTTTCGCAGTGGCTCGCCGTTAGCCGTTCATAGGTAATGTCAGGGCAACCACGAAATTGCTGACCTCTACCTCAGATTTCGGATTATGGTGGACTAGTATTATTCCGCCCTCCAGCTCAGCTCTCAATTATGAGAAAATCACCCCCTGCAAAAAAAGTAAATTCTAATTCAATCAAACCAAAACTCCTCCCGCATCGTCAAATCTGCTCCCGCAACGATGCGGGAGAAGCATAGCCACCCAAAAAAAAACCTTTCAAAAATTTCAAACCCCTGCAAAAAAAGAAAATTCCAATTCAATCAAATCAAATCGTTGCGAGAGCAGCATAGGCACCCATGAAACCCGTCCCCCCCATGCAACCCCGCTACCCCGCAACCGAAACCCGCCCACCAACCGCCAAGGTTTTCCCCGGCAGCTGCCGACTCCGGCACCCGCCTGCACTGACAACCCCGCCACGCCAGCCACACTGGGCGCAACCGGTTTGCGACCACATTCGGGTGATGAGTAAACATGACACGCGAATTCCCTTATTAGGAACACGTGACCAGGGCGAAAAGTTGGCAACTATCAAGAACAGCGTGGTGGTTTGTGCTTGCTTTGTCAGACACGGAAAGATCCGAGTTCCTTCAGACAAAAGAAAATTTACGAGCCCCCGTTTTCAAAGTCTTGCTGGAATTTGGCCAATTCCACTATGACTAATGTACTGAACTGGAGGACAGTACGAGTCTAAGTATATTTTCGTTTCCCCACGCGATGCGTTCGAGGTGAGTCCGGACTCCGATGGTGTTTGTTTTCGCCTTGGTGTTCAAACACGGCTGGCTTCATATCGACTTCATATACTTACATATGAATCATGTTTCTCGAGAGTTTCATATTTTTTCTGGAGGATATCGAAGTCGGTGTTAGGCTGGCAGCACTTTCCGGCGGTTTTGATCCCTTTTGTGGCTTGGCTTCGAGTGGGATCAAATACATACTCGAACCCCTCTAATTATTTGCTGATGGCTGATCCTTAGCAGAGATGCGGTTGCCCGGAAACTTTGGGCCACCGTTGAACTTGAATTTCTGACAATGTCCAGACGAGCCAAGTCAGCTGACCGCCGCGCGACGCAGCTGCAGACCAAACTTGGGTAAACAAACACGTTTGTTGTTTAGTTGAATCTGAAAGAGGAAGCGGTAGGATATTGTTATTTGATTGGATCAATGGCGAAATTCATCTCTTCGTACATCACCCCGTGGTTTGTCTGTCCGCAAACTCAACGGACTTGAGAAGAAAAGGACAGCGGCCGTTAGCGGCCGTCACTTGAGCCACAATCAATCATTAATACGTGGCGGCCGTAGCAGGAGAATTTCGCTCACCTTGGTTCTGAGTCTAAGGGTCTTTCCTCCAATCCTAGAGGTCCTTTATGAGCGCGTCCACTGCCTTTGCATCCACAAACTCCGTCGTGCTCCAGATCTTCCCGTCCTTGTTAATCCGCAATATATAGATAAACTCGTTGCTGTATTTCGTCCCCTTGGCGGTGCTCCCTTGTGCCTTCGTCTATATAATTCATAATACAAAAAACGAAGTTAGCTCGAGGTGCTGGGCATAGAAATGGAATCGACGCATCACTGACGTGAAGAACAATCGCATTGTCGCTGACGATGATCTCATCTGGGTCCTCGAACTATATATGCAAATTTGTTTAACGTTGATGGCGGATTACAGGTAACATATGAATGACCTTCAGATTCGGGACCACCTCGGTCACGCGCAAAGCTGTCTGGACCCACTGCTCCTTGTTCAGGGTTGGGAAGCCCACCGATGAAGGGAGGACTTGGAGTGTGAAGTCGTCTGCAGCAAGGGCGGACAACTTCCCTGCGTCCTTGGCAGTCAAGGCGTGCAAGAAGTCGTGGACCAGTTGCTTCGCGGTGGAGGAGTCCATGTGTATGGCGCGGATATGGGGTCAATTTGGGGATGGCGTCTTCAACCTTGTCCTATATATGTGCCTGCCACATACCCATCACTGACGTGATTACGCGTCGGACTAGAGCTGTGCGCCGTGCCCTTGACGGGCACGGCCGTCGAATCGACGGGTGCCACGGGCACGGCCGTTGCCCCGACCGTGGAGAGAAGTATAGACTTGCCGCGGGACCGCACGGTCAACGGCCGTCACGGTTGAACATGAACATCTCCTTCTATATTCAAATATTGGGTTGTAAAAAATACAAATTTATTTCATGTCTTCTCCCTCCCCGAATAGTATGTAGGCTAGTACATAGATGATAGAACGACCAATAATGTAAGATATGGGATGTAGGGTGTATTATTTATATATAGCTATGAAACAACCGTACAATGGATTGGATGGAAAGAGGGGAAAAAAAATATGCCAATGATGTGTGTGTGAGTGGAATGAATCTGATGCGTAGTGATGGATGCCAATGCAGGTAGTAGTAGTTAAGACGATAGGATGCAGTAGCGAGCTGAGAGAATGATGGATGGATGAATGCGTGTGCTAATGTGCAGATGGATGGATGTGTGCGAAAGAAAGGAGGAAAGTTATGCGACGGAGAAGGAAAGAAAGAGATACGTGAATGAATATGTGAGTATGTAGTAGAACAAATGGAATATGATATATGAACGGCGCGGTCGTAAAGGTCAATCAATGCATGTCGGCGTCGGCGTTGGTGTCGGTGGAACAGGAGGACGGTGGAACGGTGGAACGGCGGGGTAACCCGCGAGGAGACCGTTAAAACGGCGGAGTAACCCGCCCATCGGTGGTCTCGCACGCTCAATACACATACACATACCCCCTCACCCCCGGCGGGCCCGCGTTCGCAAACACGGCGCGGCACGGCACGGCAGCTGCGCGAGTGGGGCGAGCTGAGGGAGCGCGTGTGCGCGGGCGCGGGCGGCGCGAGTTGCGGCGCGTGCGAGGGGACGTGCGAGGGGACGTGCGGGGCGTGCGACGGAACCACCTCCCCCACCCCCGGACTCCACCGCTCCAAATCCGCAAAGCGCGGCAGCCGTGGTGGCGTCCACTGCCCGTGCCCGGCCGCCGCGTAAGCGGGGCGCGGGGGCCTCCACTGCGTCGTCGTGCGCGCGAGCAGGGCCGGAGCCGGGGCGCCGTGCCGCTGATGCTGGTGTGGCGTGTGTTGCGGCGTATGCTGTTGGTGCTGTGTGTGCTGCTGCTGGTGCGCCGGGCTATGCTGCTGTTGCTGGTGTTGCTGCGTCGGGTGCGTCGTGCGCTGCATCGGGGGGCGGCCACTGCTGCTGCTGCCCCCCCACCCTGATGTACCCCCGTCTGCTGCTGCTGCGCCGCCCCCTACTACCTCGGCGGCGACCACCTCCCACCCGCACAGGCGACGTCCGCACGCTCTGCACGCCCCACCGCCCCACGTACCCCCCTCCTCCTACGCATCTGTACCGAGGTTGCAGTTGCTGCGCCTGCTGCTGCGGCCGGTACGCGTGCGCGGAGGGGTGGGCAGGAACGACGCGCAGCCTGGGCATCCTTCGCGCCTGCTCCGCGGCCCAGGCGCGCATGTCGCCGCTGCTGTGCTGCGTGTCCGCCGCATGATGGTCGGTGTGCTGCGGCGTGGCACGATAGTCGATGGTCTTGGAGGACCCAGGCACATAGATCATCTCCGCATCCCCCTCGTCCGGCGCGGGCAAGGAGAGGTACGCCATCGGTCGGTGCGCGCGGGGCTGCGCAAAGTCGGCAGCGGGGGTGTGCTCGGTGGTATGCTCCGTGTAGGCGGGAACGTCATATCCTTCCTCCTCCCCTCCCTCCTCCTCCCCCTCTGACTCCGACTCGTGATGTTGACTCCTCCGAGGCGGAGCACGACTAGGACGTGGTGGAACTCGAAGATGTAGACGCGGACGACACGGGCGACGATGCGAGGGTGTAGGAGTAGAGGTCCTGCAGTGAAAAAAACGCACGTTAGTATTCGTAAAAATAAGAAGAGGTGGAGGCGGAGAACAAGAAAAGAAAAACCCACCTGCTGCCCCACCACCCCCTGCCCCACGCCCTGCGCCTGCCCGCCCAAATACTCATACCTTGCCGTCAGCGCGCGCGGCGTCGCGCCCAGTGTCGTGTGCTGCGGTGTCGCGTATTACAGCGTCGGCAGGAGGTGCCCGGGGCGTACTGTGCCGTCGTCGTGCCCACAGCCCCGTTCACAGGCGTCGCATACTGCCGCTGCGTAGGCGACCTCGCCCTGTTCCCTGCACCCCCATACACCCGTTCCCGCTCGTAGCCCGTCGAAGTATACGCATACGCAACCCTGCCCCGCTCCCTCTCCTGCTGCTGCTGCTGCGCCGGCTCCCGCTCCCCACCCAACGACATCGCACCAAACCGTTCCAGCGGCGAATACGGCATACCCCCACTCACACCCGACACGCCCGACGAACACTGAGCACTCCCCCCAGAATACGGTAGAGGTGGCGGACGGGATGACGAGCGTCGGACGCTGTTGCGCGTGGTGCTGCTGCTGCGCTGCCGTCGCCGTCGGTGGCGCGGCGTACGCTGGATACGTGGACGTCGGATATGCGGGGGAGGAAGTCGAGGTCGAGGTCGTGGGGTAAGTGGAAGATGGATTATACGTGACCTGCGCAAGGACGGACGTCGCCGTCGGCTGTGTCGCGTACGCGGCAGTCCCCGTAGACGGCTGCATGGTGTAACCCACACCAGAGCCAGAGGCGCATACGAAAACCCCCCGACACCGGCGCAGCCCACGACACCGGTCTTGGCGGACGGTGGGGCGTCCCTGCTGCTGCTACCCCATTCCTTTGCGGCGTCGTCGTACCACCATTCAGTATCGTCTGTGTCCCGTCGTTCCTTTGCGGCGTCATCGTTGCCGCCCCTGCGCGGAAAAGGACGGGGCGGGCGAAAAAGGATTTGAAGCCGCCGCATTATGTCGTCCCGCCGCCGAAAAGGAGACGAAAACGCCGGCGCACGCCACACCACGCTCCTTACACCCGTAGGAGCGGCGGGCGCTGCACGCCGAGGTGGTGGAGCTGAAGGGGGAGGGCCATTGTGGTATGAGGCCGGTGCTGGAGGCGGAGTGTTCGACGTCGGCGGTGAGGGAAGGAGATCGCGCTCGCCGCCGTGGGGCAGTGGGATGCGCAAGGAGGAGTTCTGATCGGGTGCGTTGGTTCGTTGTGACGGCGTTACGCGCGTTATGGGCGTGTTCTAAATTTAATGTCGCAGTGAGGGCGGGTATGTAAGATCATTACACCTATCTCTTTCTATTCCGGGTCTTGGCAGTGCTCTGCTGCGGGTTGCTAATGTTTGTAATGATGGTAGGTAGGTAGGTAGGATTACACGGCACGGTCCCGCTCAGGAACGCTGGGCCCAGGAAGTATCTAATGTACAAAGGCACTGCGTACACTAGTCCCTGGACTTCACTGTATCTCCATGGCTGAGCTCGCGATACGAACCGCTGTAGAACGACTTCAACACACCGAAGCAAGTTAGTCAATAGAAGTTCACCAGGATTCAAGAAGGTTTCTCACTTTTGTTCACGGCATTTCATTTGAAACATACGGTTTATTTTCGGTGCAGAACATCAACAGATAATTATATCTGTACGTATGATGTGATTCGTATGATGCTGAGAATGCATATAGAACGGCAGATGAAGAACACCCCTCCCATCATCAATGCCCACCATGCCTACCACAGTGAATGTCAAGAATCTTATCCAATATACTATCCTGGCCGCGACTACTGCCAAGAACATTGCAGAAACAGCCAAAGTGCCTTTCCTTGGCTCAACTGCTGCCTTGTGCTTGTCAATTACCAAGTCTGCTCAGGTAAGCCTGATCCTTCTGGCCATTGACACAATATTTAGCCCCCACAAAAAATAGACCATCAGTTCAAACAAGGAAGAATATGTCGAAATTCTGGAGCACATTCATGAAATCCTGTGCATCATTGACCAGCTTGATTCAACTTCAGAAATCAGGGGTGTCCTTCCAACAGCACTCCTGTATGACATTGCAAAATTCACAGAGTGAGTCCCATTTGATGATGACATTGTATTTATTTTATATTTTATGCCAGGGCACTTGAAAAGGTGTTCACGGTTCTGAATGGGCAACAAAAAGGCACTAGGAAAAATAAAGGGATTTTTCAGACAGCCTGAGGCTGCAGAAAAATAGGAAACATGCAAGCAGGAGCTCAGCCGGATGGTTGGATTGTTCAAGGTATATCAGATGAAATGTGTTTCAGTGCATATTCAAATCATTTGTAGGCTCAAGTTACAGGTTCAACCTTGTCTAAAATGGGGCAAATGAAAAGGATGCCAAGGAACAACATGAAGAGCTTGTTGCCCTTTTGAAGAAAGACTCTGCCCTCACCGGATCTGATCACTCCTCAGTGAGTAGCAAAGTATGATCATTGAAATCTGTAGCTCATGGTTGTTAGATGGCAGGAACTGTCAGAAAAATGTCATTCATCTTGCATCGGCTCCCAAGTTGTCTCAAGATGTCTCAAGGTCATATGCCATTTCTTGACTTGCAACACAGAGGTTAGGTTACAGCAAGTACTGCCAAGGTTTCCTGGCACCACCAAGCCTTGAAAGCCCATGAGAGCCGTTCCGAGCGACTCAGGTGCACAGAAGGCCATACCAAAACATACCATCTATCCCTTCATCCATTCCGTACATATGCAGGTCGCAATGAAAGTGGCAAAACAATGATATTCAATCAATATACAGTCACGTAAATCTACCGATTTTAGCACGGAGATGGGGGGGTGGGAGGACGATAGTAGAGCAAGCAGTGTAATAGCCTGCACAGTATGAGGTCAGTAGTCATAAAAATAAGTTGAGGGTGGACGTACGAGAGGAAATGTGAGAGGAGTGACGGTCAGCAACGTACCTCGGCGGGAAGAGTGGGCGATGTTGTGGCGGTGCACGCGCACAGGAGGACAAGATATATAAGTCAGACCAATATATCGACAATTGAGGTCGACAATGTACCTCGGCGGGAAGGGTGTGCAATGTTGTGGCGATGCGCGTGCTCTGGAGGACAGGATATACAAGTCAGACGAACATATTGACAGTTGAGGTTGACAGCGTACCTCGGCGGCTGGTATACGTCGCGGGTTGACGATGGCGACGGCGATGGGCGGTGGGCAAGGTGGTGTTGGATAGTGTGAAGAGGAAAGAGTGGGGCCAACACAATGTCACGGTCAACCATCTTAAATAACACTGGCTCCACAATGACATCATGGCCGCTAAGCACTCAACGGACTCTATGATCGCTCATACTCGTGCCAGCCATAACCCGCTCAGACTCCGACGTAAGTCATGTCTCCGATTCAGAACCAGAGCGCTCAGGAAACCTATGAATCAGCAAAACAAAGTCGCACACCTAACTAGTAACACAAATTGAACCATTCAGGACTCTATATATTGAATACCAGTCCGAAGTGGATTGGAGGATCGCCAGAGACATTCTGCACTGCAATCCTCAATTCCACGGTGCGCCGCGCTTCGATTGCGTGATTTACTCAGCGCATGATGACCCTCTTGTAATGGGCCGGCTTGAATATTGTTTCGCTGCCGTCTTCTGGGCAACGTGTGTCTGGATTTAGCGATGATACGTCCCTTCCGCAAGTCTTCATGGAACCCGAAAACCCGCACCAACTGTCCAATTCGAGAACAGACCTCTGCTTCAAGTTCGAAATTCATTGCCCTCACTCACATCATTTGCGGTGTTTTACTGTGCCCGATATTCGGTGGACGAGCAGGGATGTTCTACGTCGTTGACTGTATTGATGAAGACATGTATTTAAGGATAAATAATATACACTGAATCTGGCTCCCATTTTTATTCAAAAGGGGGGAAGGGGGGGGGGAAGCGCCTAGCAGAGCAGTGTCCGAAGCTGTCTCAAGCCATTCCAAGGTTGCTCGGGTCCCTCAGCGCCTTGGAACGGCAGGCGACATCTCCCAAGCTGCCTTGAAGTGTCTCCCATGCCGTCTCAAGCCGTCCCAAGGTCTCAAGCCGTCTCAATCCGTTGCAAGATAAATGGCTTTTTTCCGACAACTCTGGCAAGTATGAGGAATAATAGGTGACCCAAACCTGCAAACACCATCAATCTTACTAAAGGTCTTGAACAGCTCAGGATCTTTTGGTCTACTGCCACCCTGCCCACAAATTTTCCACAGCTGTGAATCAGAGCTCCAGGATGTGGTGAATATTCTTATACAGGATTCTGCCCACATTGCTATTCTTGGTGCGGGAGGCATGGGAAAGACCAGCCTTGCCACAGCAGCCCTCCACAATCCACAAGTGGAAGCCAAGTATTCACATCAATACTTTGTTCCATGTCACTCGAGCCCCACTTGCATTGAGCTGGCAGCAACAATTGCAGACCATATTGGGTTGGAGAAGGGCTCAAACCTGCAAAAAAGAATTGCACATTATTTTGCCCATGCTCCCCCTTCCCTTCTGATCTTAGATAATCTGGAAACCCCATGGGAAGCCCTTTCAGCTCGCTCTGAAGTTGAAGAGTTCTTATCTCTTCTGACCGATGCCCCCCACTTGGGCCTCATGGTGAGTAATGTTTGTGAGTTTATCCAATAATACCTTTAACTTGCTGTAGATCACCCTGAGAGGTGCTGAGCACCCAAGTAAAGTCAAATGGACCCACCCCTTCCTGGCCCCTCTCAAGCCACTTTCCAATGTGGCTGCTCAGCAGACCTTCATTGAGGTTGCTGATGATGGCCATGATGATGCCAGCATCAAAGAACTCCTTGAACTGACTGGGAATCTTCTGCTGGCAGTCAGCCTCATTGTAAATGTTGCAAGTGCTGAAGGATGTGCCAAGGCACTTTCTCGTTGGAAATTGGAAAGTACTCGGATGCTTTCAGATGGGTATGACCAGAGATTGAGCCTGGATATATCCATCATGCTGTCATACACCAGCTCCCGTATGACTCCAGGTGCTCAGGAGTTGCTCAGCATTCTTTCCATGCTACCAGATGGGCTTGCAGATGCCAATTTAGTGCAGGCCAAACTGCCAATCCTTGACATTCTGGCCTGCAAGGCCACTCTGATTAAAACGGCCCTTGCCTTTGTTGACCAGGATCAACATCTCAAAGTTCTGGTTCCAATACGAGAACATATTCTCCATACTCATCCTCCAGCAAATGCCTTAAAGCTAAAACTACAAGAACATTTCCATCATATTCTTGATCTTTGGAACCAATTCAGGAATCTCAATGTAGCAGATATACTCCCTCAAATTTCAGGAAATTTGGGCAACTTCAACACTGTCCTCCATGATGGGCTTGAACCAGAGGGGCCTGATATTGTCCAGAATTTGAGGAGCATCCTGTTTCTCAATGATTTCTATATATGGGTCCACAGCACATATTCACCCCTTTTGCTCAAGCTTTCTGGGCAAATGCTGCATTGGAAAGACAATCAAATCTTTGGGGAATATCTCATCAAGCTATTGGAAGCTTCGAATTATTTGCCTGACCTGGATTTCAATAGTGACATCACCCTAGGCACTCAGCATTTCACATCAAAAGATGCACTGGAACAGAGTAAGACACAATCACAGTCCTTGTGTTTACCTAACTAATTTATCACCAAGCAGATGGTACCGTGCTCTGGGAGTGTATTTCCGGCAGGCAAAGTCAGATTCTGCAAGAGCCCTGTGGTATCTTCAAACAGCATATTCTCTGGCAGAAAGTACTGGATACCCTACCAGTGTTGGCTACCTTGCTTTGGCCAGCATATGTGGCATTCTTTATTGACACCAGAAAGTCCTTGAGTGCACTCACACATGCCAAAGAGGCATATAGATATGCTGAGCACATAGGGGACATCTATGGGCAAGCTTGGTCTCTGAGTGTTCAAGTGGGATGTCATTTAATATTGGCAAACTATTGGCATGCTCAACATCTTTTGCAAAAATCCAGACACATCCTGGCTACTCTTGGTCACCAACAAAGTGGATTGAATCTTTCCATCCTAAATCTCCAGGCTGAGATACACCTTGTGAAATCTGAGTATCTGGAATCTCACAAGCTGCACGTAGCCATTGCATCCAGCAGCCAGGCAACTTCACACAAGGCCATCCTGGCAAACTTGAACAATGCTTTCATTGATATTGCTACTGGTGCTGACTCAAAAATCATTCATCAAAATCTAGACATCACTCAGTCTCATTTGAGGGAATTATATGGGTATCATGGCAGACGGCTATGCATTTTCAATGATTATATAGCTGCTGAGCTCTGTCTTAAAGATGGTGCTCTTGGGACTGTGAATGCAATGTTTGAGAAATGTTTCGTATCATCTCAGGACACTGATCTGGCCCTCCTGTGTCTAGAAAGGCTTGGAGATATTTCCACTGGAATGAATGATGTCTGAACTACAATGAGATGGACCGGAATCTTCCTTGGATTGGCATTGAAGTGCAAGAACAAGCGCCAGACAATACAGGCATTCCGATAGCCTTGGCCAGATTTTTTCTGCCGAAGGTGATGATGAAACAGCACTTAGCCTATTCATGGTTGCTCTTGATGGATTCACATTCATGGATGTCCATCGCTGGCGGGCAGATTGCATGGTTCGAATAGCAGATATACTACAGGCCCGTGGAATGGTCATTAAATCAATTGAATTGTGGAAGACAGCCAGGCCCTTGTTTGAAAGGTCCTCTCAGATGAAGGATGTAATCAAGATTGATGCAAAGATAGCAGAGGTTGACTCTGCCATTCTGGCCAAGTATGAGGAGCAACTTCAACACCTTTCAGAATTGTATGTACCTGTTAGTGCACTGGAGGAGGCATACATCACTGAGGAGGAGGAGGAAGAGAACAAATTGGCTCAAGGAAGTGACATTTGGGACAAGGGGAGGCATGGAGTGTTGGTTTGAATTGTATTCTGGATATTGGATAGTCAGGGTTTGTGTTTCAATCTTATTGTTCTTTCTCTTCAACTTTCCACAGTTCCACCCATATTTGGACAAATACATACCTACCTGTTCTTGGCGTGCACAGCATGCCATGTCCAAATTATAGCCTTTTGTCCAGCATGTAGCCTCCCTATTTATTTATTTTATCCACATCAATGGTGATTAAGTGTGGTCTGAATTGTGAAGGCAAAGTAACTACCATCCTCTGTGTCATGAAACACATGTGTTCACGACTAACCCCTATTTATTTTTTCAAGTTGCGGGATATATTTTGGCAGAGCTCTGATGGTTGTCGAACACAACCAATACAGAGAAGACATATAGAGGGGAAACTATGATATGGACAAATAGGAGAACAATGGGTTTCAACAACATGGAAACCGATTGCAGGATATTGTATATATAAGCCAGTAGATAGAATCCTGTGCAATAATGGCAATCTAGTTTGTTCTCTGCAAGTCCAAACACCAATGAACGCAGTCGACCAGTCCAACCTGAGGTGTGAATAAGACTCAGTGATGAATCTTACTGCGGCTAGTATCCAGTGAGATGATAATCTAGATTGGGGCACATCCTGGCAAGCCGCAAGACCAAACCATTTTGTCACTACAAGCCAGTTGGTTCACTATGTATATGAAATCCCAAGCCAGTTTATTCACGACGGCACAATTTAACCGGTTGTTGTGGACACAACATTTTGATGACCACTGAGTTTTTGGGGAAGTTCAATGCTATGTAAGAAACACCCCAAGCTAATTTATTGACGGCAAATAATGTCCAGATACGCAATCGGCATATGATGCACCGAAATGTGAGAAACACAAATTTCACAGGAAATTGAATGCCCGGTGTTTCAGGTTGCACCAAGATTTAGGTGCATCCTGGACAATAAAATGGTTCTGAGTGTCCAATCATATTGAATTTCATCATATCTCATCACAAAATAATGTATGCCATGCAGCCAGCCATTGGTGTGGACTACTGAATCACTTGGGTATTGAGTGAACAAGGAAAATGAGCTCTAAAAAAGTAGTGGGATTTTTGTTCATGCTGGGACTCCTAAGGGATGAGTATTGCCATGCAGAGCACTGGCCTTAATTACAAGTAAAAAACCAAGGTTTTGCACCAATGTATGAATCCTGAGGCAAAGAAAAGATAACAGCCACATGTTTGGCCAGACTAAATAAAGATGAGTCTTTCATCATGAAGTGTGGAGGAATTAGTATCACCAGGGGACAATAAATCCGATGACTTTAGATTCCCAGGTGGATAAATGGTACCCAGCGTTCATATGACACCCCAGCATCTCGAAGCCTTCGAACAGCAAGCTGCAGCGCTTTTGCAGCATCAGATGCGTGAGGCCTGTGCCCACTGCCTAATAAATGGCTGTAGACAGTTTCTGCAACAACTGGCCCATCTTCATCCATCATGGACCACATGGTAGCAATGGCGCCTTGAAATCCAGCAGCAATGAAACCACCACCCAAGTGAAAGGACTCATTCACCAAGCCGGCATCTCCCTTAGCTGTCTGGCATGCAGCAAGGAATACAAATTCCGCATTTGGAAGGGACATCTGGAGAATGGTCTCAAGCTCCAAAGTTCCACCATAGAGCTGGAGGCAGCTTTTTGGAGGCTCCATGATGTTCTGCTCTCCATGACAAGCTAGGTGCATCCAAGCACACTCATGCAGTGTCTGCTTGACTGAAGCCACAGTGGCCTTTTCACCGATGAGACTTTGAACCTGGTATTGTTCTCCAGCGATGGAGCTAATCTTAGTGATTTCTTCTTCAACTCCAGGGAGTTCTTGGTCTCTTCGGGGACCAGTGTGTGTCACCCCAACCAAGCCAATGTGGGGTGGATTGATTGAAGGTGCCTTGGAGTTGGCTTCAAGGAGAGCCCCCAGTGTGGGTGTATATGACTGTATGAAGGTATCTGCAGAGTCTGCAGCATGCAGAGGCAAGCCAGTGAAATCTCCTGTAGGACACCACCACAATCTGCCAGAAGTGATACCATTCTGTAAAAGAAAAGTGAATAATGATGCATTTGACAAGAGCAGTGGAACTTACAGCATTCAGGGCAACATAGATTGGCTCTACAATACAAGTCCAGACCCAGCTCAAATACCCGTCCATGCCCACTTCTATCCCTTCTTGGCATCCAAAAAGACGGACCTGAGGTAGTTCTCTGGATCTCACATTACGCCCCTTGATCAGATCTCTGAGGAGACTTTTTTGTGCTTTTAAATGGTGGACAGACACCAATGGCAGTGCGAGATGAAGTGGATCTGAGGTCGGGTTAAGGAGAATAATTGAGTCACAATGATTGTGATGAGAATTGAGAACAACAATTGGCCCATGCTGAGATGCTTGGCATAGATCTCTGTAGGGCCTGGGGAGCAGAAAGTTCTCTAGGCCTGGACGATTTCGAATCTCATTAATCAATGTATTTCGCTCTGCAGCCACCCTCTGTGGATGCTGAGCCTTTCCACTATAGAGGTCTACAGACAGGAGTTTCAACTTATCTGCCTCCATTTTGGGCAGAAAATCAAGGTTGGTTTTCAGCTGCAGCAGCTGCTGGAATGTGGTTCCCAACCCTTGTTCAAGGAGCTCTACTGCAAGTGGGAGATTGTAAGTGTTGATGCAGGCAGCAATAGCATCAGAGGTTGCCTGGGAAACATTGATTCTCATGTTTACATCTTGGCGGACTGATACAGAGGTGCCAATCCAAAGGATCTCAGGCAATAGATGGAAAGCGGCAGAATAAGCCTCTGGGGTATCAGATGGTCTGTGTGCCTTTGCCAGGGAAGCCCAGTCCAAAGCTGAGCTCCACGATCGTACAGGATCTGAGGTGTGGCTTTGAAAGGAGTTGCTGTAACTTGATAGGGCAGCTTTGAGGTCCTTCATATCGCCTGATCTTTGATATCGGTCCTGGAATGACTCTGCCAGACTCTGGAGATGTCCAGGCAGGTCGGGATGTCCCTTGGGTGTCTGTGCCACAGCAGCTTGCTTGTTCTGCAGTGCAGCTTCGAGGTCTTTCACATCTCCTGATCTTCGATATCGGTCTGTGAAAGAGATTGCCAGACTCTGGAGACGTCCAGCCAGGTTTGGATGTCCCTTTGGTGTCTGTGCCACAGCAGCTTGCTTGTTCTGCAGTGCAGCCTCGAGGTCTTCCACATCTCCTGATCTTCGATATCGGTCTGTGAAAGAGATTGCCAGACTCTGGAGACCTCCAGCCAGGTCAGAATGTCCCTTGGGTGTCTGTGCCACAGCAGCTTGATTGTTCTGCAGTGCAGCTTTGAGGTCCTTCACATCACCTGATCTTTGATATTGGTCCATGAATGACACTGCCAGGCTCTGGAGATGTCCAGGCAGCGTGGGATGTCCCTCTGGTGTCAGTGCCACAGCAACCTGATCATTCTGCAGTGCAGCTTCAAGGTCCTTCACATCTCCTGATCTTTGATATCGGTCTGCGAAAGAGGCTGCCAGACTATGGAGACGTCCAGCTAGGTTGGGATGTCCCTCCGGTGTCAGTGCCACAGCAGCCTGATCATTCTGCAGTGCAGCTTCGAGGTCCTTCACATCTCCTGATCTTTGATATCGGTCTGTGAAAGAGAGTGCCAGACTATTGAGACATCCAGCCAGGTCAGGATGTCCCTCCGGTGTCAGTGCCACAGCAGCCTGATCGTTCTGCAGTGCAGCTTCGAGGTCCTTCACATCTCCTGATCTTTGATATCGGTATGCAAAAGAGGCTGCCAGACTATGGAGATGTCCAGCCAGGTCGGGATGTCCCTCAGGTGTCTGTGTCACAGCAGCTTGCTGGTTCTGCAGTGCAGCTTCGAGGTCTTTCACATCTCCTGATCTTCGATATCGGTCTGTGAAAGAGATTGCCAGACTCTGGAGACGTCCAGCCAGGTCAGGATGTCCCTTGGGTGTCTGTGCCACAGCAGCTTGCTTGTTCTGCAGGGCAGCTTCGAGGTCTTCCATATCTCCTGATCTTCGATATCGGTCTGTGAAAGAGATTGCCAGACTCTGGAGATGTCCAGCCAGGTCAGGATGTCCCTTGGGTGTCTGTGCCACAGCAGCTTGCTGGTTCCGCAGTGCAGCTTCGAGGTCTTTCACATCTCCTGATATTTGATATCGGTTTGTGAAAGAGATTGCCAGACCCTGGAGACATCCAGCCAGGTTGGGATGTCCCTCTGGTGTCAGTGCCACAGCAGCTTGCTGGTTCTGCAGTGCAGCTCCGAGGTCCTTCACATCTCCTGATCTTTGATAGCGGTCTGTGAAAGAGGCTGCCAGACTACTGAGATGTTCAGCCAGGTCGGGATGTCCCTCTGGTGTCAGTGCCACAGCAGCCTGATCGTTCTGCAGTGCAGCTTCGAGGTCCTTCACATCTCCTGATCTTTGATATCGGTCTGCAAAAGAGGCTGCCAGACTATGGAGATGTCCAGCCAGGTCAGGATGTCCCTCAGGTGTCTGTGCCACAGCAGCTTGCTTGTTCTGCAGTGCAGCTTCAAGGTCTTTCACATCTCCTGATCTTCGATATCGGTCTGTGAAAGAGATTGCCAGACTCTGGAGACGTCCAGCCAGGTTTGGATGTCCCTTGGGTGTCTGTGCCACAGCAGCTTGCTTGTTCTGCAGTGCAGCTTCGAGGTCTTCCACATCTCCTGATATTTGATATCGGTCTGTGAAAGAGATTGCCAGACTCTGGAGACGTCCAGCCAGGTCGGGATGTCCCTTGGGTGTCTGTGCCACAGCAGCTTGCCGGTTCTGCAGTGCAGCTTCGAGGTCTTCTACATCTCCTGATATTTGATATCGGTCTGTGAAAGAGATTGCCAGACTCTGGAGACGTCCAGCCAGGTTGGGATGTCCCTCTGGTGTCTGTGCCACAGCAGCCTGATCGTTCTGCAGTGCATCTTCGAGGTCCTTCACATCTCCTGATCTTTGATATTGGTCTGCAAAAGAGGCTGCCAGACTTTGGAGACGTCCAGCCAGGTCGGGATGTCCCTCCGGTGTCAGTGCCACAGCAGCCTGATCATTCTGCAGTGCAGCTTCGAGGTCCTTCACATCTCCTGATCTTTGATATCGGTCTGCGAAAGAGGCTGCCAGACTATGGAGACATCCAGCCAGGTCGGGATGTCCCTCAGGTGTCTGCTCCACAACAGCTTGCTTGTACTGCAGGGCAACCTCAAGGTCCTTCACATCCCCTGATCGCTCATATCGCTCTTCAAATGAGAGTGCTAGGTTCTGGAGATATCTAGGCATAGCCGGATGGCCCCTGGGTGTCTGCTCCACAGTGGCCTGATTGTTTTGCAGTGCAGATTCAAGATCCTTCACACTACCTGATCTGTGATATCGGTCTGTGAAGAATGCGGCCAGCATCTGGTTATGTCTCGCCACCTCTGGGTACCCATAGGGTTGATCTGGATTTGAATGGACTGTCTGCATTCCATCTGCGAGGTTCTCATACTCATCCTTGTGATCATCAAGTAATATGCTGCCAATGTTGTTGCTCCACTCACCGATTTGTGCTCATCTTCCCAGGTATCCTTTCCTTCATCCTCCAATGTAACTGATTTTGCCTCCACCCCCTGTCAGAATATGTTAGTGCACTTACCGTACCCACTTTCTTGGTGCACGCACTGGCCTGGGATCCACATCTGAATTTGTTTTGTTCTCGGTTGTTGAGTGTAAGTCCTTGAACCGCAAGTTCAGAATACAGCAATGGAAAACAAATATCTACTCACTGGCATGGCTATTGAAGTGTGGGGCGGAATCAAGGAGAGCAAGACACTGATTTGACAGCTCTTATATGTCGCCTCGTGCTGTGCTCTGATACATATCTCATCCATCAATCAAGAAGCAGGATAAGAGGCAGGATAAATTGTGAGTGTCCTCGATATCTTCACTTGCTTTGCAATTTTTCTTGAGTGGTGTGTTGAATCACCATGGTTAGTTTACCTTTGCACAAGTCCATACAATACCCAATGTCATATTTGGGCTGAAAATACAAATAATCAGTCCTGCATCACGATGCAAATTGACGCGTGTTCTTGGCGTGTAGATTGCCGCTCGGAGAAATTTATAATTATATCAGCGCCTAATGATGATAATTTTGGCGTGCAGTTGCCAGTACACGGATTTATTGTACTCTCAGACAGCCCAAACTTAGGTGATCGCTGAGTAATGAAAAACAAGAGATAGGAAGGAAGGAAGGAAGGAAGGAAGGAAGTTGTATAACCGCGGTGGTCCCATTGAGGAACATATGGGTACTGTACCTACATACACTTTGCCTCTACAGTGTATGCTACAGTTATCCACGTCTCAAGTCAGTTTGAAGAAAATGCAATGAAATCGTCTCACGACCCTCGAAAGCAGATGGGAATAGAGACAGTACCGGCCACTGGCATAGCTGTTCATATAATCAGTTGTGGCTTCAGTGGGCCTGGCTTCAGAGGCTCTACGTGCGGATCACGCAGGACAAATAAATATGGGAATAAATTGATGTTCCTAACATGGCAAAGCCCCTTATAATCAGGGGCTCCCAATGGCTTCTGAGACATCCTTTGCCGCCGTCCGAAGCAGCCCGAAGGCCATCTTCAAGGCAAGGCGCTTTGTGCGCCGGAGCAAGACCCGGGAGTACGGACACGGTGAAGTTCATTCAATCCAGCCAATCCGTCGTTTGCGCCTGTAAGGCATTCACAGTCTTCATTGACTGTGTGGTTCTGTACCAAATCGCCATCTTGCACGGTGGATTGGCCCGATTGGGAGAATATCTTCCCTGCAGTCGAGTTGTATCTCGCTGCACCACGCTGCAAATCCCATACCAATGGATCTCCCGACATCGAGGAAAGTCTCTCGTGCGGTGAACATGATGGTCAGGAGCTATCCGCGCATGCCAGCCGTTGTGATTGTAATGTCTGGTTCAATTTTATTTCACAGTATGTACCTTGACAATATGCACACATGGGATATCTACATAGACAAACCCCAATGATTGCCGCTCAGACTCGCAATTTACGTCGGTGCCTAATAATAATATATATTGGCGCGCAAAAGCACCCAGTTGCTACCGGATATCCAAGTCTATTCTTTTAGCAGGGCGCTCGATATTCTAGTGCGCACGTTTATATCACAGTCAAAAGGTGATCACTGAGAATCAAAAATAAGAGACAGGGACAGTATAGTACAGGCTACCGTACTCTCCTTCCGGCGCCGCGCATCTCTTTCCACATACCTCTCCACCATCCGTATCCCTCCCTTTCATCTGCGCATTTCGTGCCTGGCGCGTCTTTCTTAAGTTCAACCTGTCCCACGCCGTGGTATGCATGCTCCCCATGCGCCTACATATGTTCTGAGTGTCAATCGCAACTCAAGGTTGGGATGCGCGCAGGAGGAGGACTATGTAAGTATTACTGCGGTGGTCCCTAAAAGGAACCAGCAGGTGCTGTACCACCACGTATGTGTACGCGGCAGTCGAGACGAACCGCAGAAGGAACATGTGCATATGAATCATGAACGGAAGACGCGTGAGGATGAGACGAGACGAATGCGTGCGCAGGAAGAGACGAGACGGGTGCCTAGGCGCAAAGACGAGAGGACCGCGGTCGAAAGGTTGGTATAAGCACAGGTGGAATCACATATGACGGCAAGACCGCCTGCTGTGGTACACACAAGGGAACTGTATGGGGGAAAGGGAGAGAAGACGCTGTGCGCGGGTAGAGTGGTTACCTATGAATTCGAAGCTCTCGTGAACACCGATCAAATTGTAGATCCAATTCGGCGGGTGTGTACACTATCGAAGTCTTTTCAGAATAACTTCGTAGTCGCTTTCAGAATACCCCTGTAGCTGCCAGAGATCCGGAGTCCAGTTAGTCTCGCTTCGCCAAAACGTGCGTGAATGTGTGTATTGAACGGCGCTTTCAGCGCTTCTGTATCGAGTCCCCGTCTGGTGCACGCCGATTGGTGCTTGTGATATGCATGTTGGCTTGCCCGCCCAAATGTGGCAGGAGAGAATGGCTTGCTTCTCTAAATTAACCACACAAATTCAACCTCTTGTTGGCATTTCCGAATGGACTCAGTGGAGAGAACAAGAACTGCCACGTAGCTTGTGCAACGAGCCAATTCCCAGATGTCGTCTCAGACTTCCTACCCTGCGTCAGATTCTCCGGGCTACAACGCGCAGTGCATACTTTCTCTCATGCATAACGTGAACTGTGGTTGGCACGTCGTCATTTGGAACAAATTTCCTGTTCTGGATTGTTGAGCTTTTACGACCGTTTCCTGCTATGATTGTGACAGTTTATCCGAATACACAAGCCATTGGTCACTCTGATCCTATCGTGGTTAAATTTGTAGAATGGCAAAGGGGTTGTGACAGCCTTAGTGAATACATGGATCTGCAATGTCCCGTGTGCTCATGTGGGTGCATCATTGAATTGGTGTGGGCGGGTCAAGGCGTACAACTGATGAGGACGTTGGTGGGAATGAGGAAAACCAGCTCGCGCCGCCTAAGCTTAGGACCACGCTCCCTCTGACAAAATTTATCTAACTCGGAGACAAGTGTTTTGATTGTATTTCCGGAAGGTGATAGATACAGTCTCTCCAAATTTGATTTGGGGAATCTTTGCTTTATCAGATGGAATATTGAGATCCGATACGAGTCTTCGACGTAAAACTTCCCTTACACACATTAAAACTTCTCAGGATACGTTGGATGGGGAAACTGGAGTGAGCGTGATATGTTTTGGAACAAATGGCTGTCCACTTCGGTGTTTGAAACTTGCGAAGCGGAAGTCGTAGCGTAAATGTGATCTGGTTGCTCGCTGGCCAACCGCAAACTTCCCATATTTGATTTGCATGACTCGGATATTTTTAGCGGACTTAGTGACTTCGAAGGAAGGTTCCCACCAGAAAAGGCCGCAGATGTGAGCTTGCTTGAGGCTCTGGCATCTGCGGTTCCAATCAAAATAATTCATTATCACTGAAATGAATTTCCCAGTCTCCTTATCTTCACAGATGATAGTTGTAGAGCCAGTGCAGACTCAAATTGGGGGCATTTGAGCCTTCGTCACTAATTATTTATTGAAATTGCTGTTTGCTGGCCAAGCCAACGAAGTGGCGTGGGCTTTGACAGCCAACTGCACGCCATTTCGTAAGCCAAAAAGTTCAGTTTGAAAGTTCAAGCCACACAATAATGATAGCAGTCGCCCAATATTCGCAAGAGGCACGGAAGGCACCCCAGACACATTTTGGATGCATGGCTGCTTTATACAGCAGATATCCGGTACTTGAGCGAAATTGGTCCCCTGCCCGCAATTTCGGACCGAATCCTTATCCCTTTTGTAGAAACCTCCGTTCATAATATATCCTTAAATGTACCAAATCTTGGACCAGTCGGAGCAACGGTCGGCGAACGGCACGCCAATTTCCCCTCAAAAATAAGAAGAACTCGACGCGGAGTACGATTATCCATGGATGGGGTGGGCCGTCATCTCACCTCAAAGGAGTGGATTCAAAAAACCAAGGATGCCCGGGATGCCCGGGATGCGGAGGTTACGGCCAGGGCGCAGAAGGCAGACGAAAGGGAGGCAGCCTGGATTGCAAAAGAGGTGTTGGAGAAGGAGTGGAATGAGGTGAAAGCGGCGCATGAGCTGGCAGTGGCAGTGTGGGAGGAAGAATGTGAGAAGCTCTTGTCCGACGGTTCCCGGAAGAAGGACGTGCCCCAAAAACCGACTCGGCTGAAGAAAACCCAAGGATAGGGAGCTTGAAGAGCCATCAGCGTCACCCCAGGAGGCAGATTCCGACTCGGACGACGACCTGAAAGGCAGCGCGTCACGACTGTGACACTTTCAATCATGTTCCGGGTTTTCGTGACATTTGACTCGTCAAAGTTTTCTGCATTGTAGACACCATAGAACCTCTTCAAATACTCTATAATCTTACATGTGTAGTCTTTAGACCCTATGTAATCATACTATCAACTTGGATTGTCAAAAAAGCTCATGGTTTGGCAGCAGTAGGGGAAAAGCAAAGTTTTCGCTCAACTACCGGGTATCTAATGTATACTCGTGAAATCTTGACTTGACGCTGGCAAGCAAATTGGCGTGGGCTTTGATGCCATCAAGACAAATTGGCTTGCACGCTGCGGAGTTTGAATTGAGCTTTTAAATCCACGTCGAGTGTCTTGAAACCGAACCAGAGCACACTCAGAAAGTTACAGGGCCGCAAATGCATCTCCTTTGAATTTTTTTTTTCAACTAGCAATGGAAGGGGATACTGTATTTTTTCAATCGATTCGACAGTCACGCGTCCCAGGGGGGTCTGTCGGTATCGAATTCGGTTGCCTGTAATGCGTAACAGGGGTACCTGTCGAATTGGCTTTTTAGGCTCACAAATGTCGCCGCCCCCAAAATGCCATTTGGCCCCCAAAAAATCCCGAAAAATCTCCATTATCGCTCCAAATGCACATTTCACCTCGCGTCGTTGGTCCCGTTCCTATACTAATTCATCACATAAAAACCAAAACAGCTTGGACTACCGGGTAAAGAAATGGAATAGACGTATCACTGACATGATTCCGCGTCGGGGTCCGCTAGGGCTGTGCGCTGTGCCCGTCATGGGCACGGCCGTCGAATCAACACACAGGCATGGCCGTTGCCCCAACGGTCTGTTGCGACAAATTATAGACTTGCCGCGGGACGACGCCCGTCACGGTTGGACGTTGCATGCAATCCCACAACATCTCCTTCTACATTCAAATATTGGGTTGTACATGGCCTGGTATGTGTTCTTGTTTTGAATGCAAGGGTCAACTCACAAGTACTGCTGGCACTGTGGACAAACGCTAAAAGTCAAAGAGCAAGCCCCTCCGGCCCGGCAAGCCGGCCGGCAGATCAATGTTCAAACCAAGTTCAAACTCCGAATCTTACTCCATTGGCACCAACACACTTCAACAAGCGAGGTATGTGTTGAATTGTCTGTCTCGGAGACACTATTAACTGACCCCCTTGAAATGCGATGGGAGGCTAAGCGGGCAAACAAACGGGAGAGGCCGCCCGGCTTCTGATAGGTTGATTATTTTTTCCTGCTTATGTACTCTTCTACTCTTCGTACTGACTGCCCACTGGGCAGTCAGGCACAGACTGAATGTAATGCACCTGAGAAAATGAACAACATGAGAATTAACTCCACTGGTCCTGTCGAATATTCTATCTTCTGGCCGATAAACATTTCAATCGCAGTTTGATTGGATACCAAGTGCTGGCGCCGTTTCAACCCGGCTTCAAGTCCACGTTTCTCCCTGCCGTCATCAAGGTAGGTAGGTAGGTAGCATTACACAACGGTCAAGCCAGGACAATAACACATTGTCAGTGACGGTGACAATCCGCGTGGGTTTGGGGATTCAAATTGGGGTTTGAGAGCTTGATGTGGGGTTTGAGAGCCTTATGTGTAAGACTCGTGAGCGTTCACGAGGTGAGCTCTTGGCAGTAATCAAAGTTCGTGCTCAGACAGCCTTCAGAAACCATAGTCTGCCATAATCCTGTGAGAACTCCGACTCCAGTCGCGGTGCAGACTTGCTGTCAGACTGTCCAATTCGCACGATTGGATGCAGCCAGTATAAAGACACGTCATTATTTTGTCGACTAGTCGACTCTCAACCCAGTCACCTGTACGTCAATAATTTTCCATTGCTGTAAAACATGTTCGGTTTCTGCAAGCTGAGTTCCTTGGCTCTCGTTACCGCCGCTTCTGCCGTATCTGTCCCAACAGAGGTACGTACCGCCGCAACTCAGCCCATAACGTAGCTAACTTCAAGTTCTGTAGCTCGGCAGTCGAGCTGAAGTTAGTGTCGGCCGCATGGGTGGCCCAGTATGTTGTGCAGTTCTGCTGGCACAGCCTTCGTTTGACTCTTCCACTAGACCCCGGCTGCTGCCCAAGTTTTCCTTGTCATTGTCTGCACGAGTGGCAGCTGCTCCAGCCTTAACTTTCCAACTGGTCCCACTGGATGCCTCGCTATACCCGCCGCACTCAACAACGCCATCAACAGCGCCCAGGTCGTCCCCGGATTCAATGCACCTTCTTCGAGCGAGTGCTTCGAGTCCTTAATGAGCCTGTCTTCTCACAGTTGGGTATAGCGGTGCGAACTGCACCGGAACGAGTATTATCATCACGGGCAATGCCAGCTTCGCCGACATCGGCTTCAGCAACTGGCCAGTTCCTTCTCGTGTGTCCCCAGTTAACGTTTCTGAAAGACAAATGAGAGGGAGGGTCGCTTCCCACGGCCGTGAATATGTGGTTAAATTACGTCGAATCCGTTGTACTCGACTCGGAGTCGAGATGTTGTCTGAATAACTGAGTGTATTATGTGTCAAACATTCGCGGGGAGTCCGGCGG
>JARJCX010000557.1:0-47185 GCA_029282285.1 Mycena rebaudengoi
TCCAACGTCGAACGCTCCAGCTTTGTAGTCTGTCCCAGGGCTCGCAGATCTGTGTGCAAAGTATTGGTGTAGAGCAGGGATGAGAAGCAATGTTGACGCACGGGCTCGGCTGTTGATGTGGTCGAGATATCCGACACTGTCTTTGTATGTTCGGTCGCAAGTTGCACAGTGAAGCCGGGCTGTCCTGGGCCCTTTCCGCCGGATTCTGGACGACCATGGTCTTGTTAGGTTCTTGTCGAGCTCCAAGGGTGCCTCTCGCTGCTTCATGAGTCCAGTGGGCTTGGGCAGATCATCCTTCCGAGGGCCCTTGCGAGGTCTCTTTCCTGCAGCGAGGTAAGCTGTATATTTGAGCATAAATGAAACGAAATGGACGGACCCTGCTTCATACGCTCCTCGTTTTCCTGCATGCGCTCCTTCTCCTCGAGGTCGCGTTTCTTTGCGCGCTCTGCATACTCCTCCTTGTCCCATTTCTTGCGGAAGTCTGTGTCTGCGGCATTGCTAGCGCTGGCTTTGTCCGCCATGGCGGTGGCAATGATGAAGAGGCCACCCAGTTGGAGCTGACGACGGCGCAGCAAAAAGTGTTGGCAAAGTGTTACTTATTTGGCATTTGCATTTGCCACGTTATGTCTTTTCCGCTGCCGTTTCGAGTTCTTGCGCTCGCTGGACTGGGCGTCTTGGGATGGGCCACAAATCTCCACGGACTCGACCTGCTCGGGGTCGACGCAGTGGCCGCAATGGATCTTCGCGTTGACGCCAACCAACCCAATGCCCATCTCCCGCCCCATCTCTCAGGCGGTCCGAAGCACCCCTCGCAGCCCTCCATTATTTACACCGCAGTGTACCAGCTGTTTGCTGCCTATTCTCTCTGGTGCTTTATCTCCTGGGCCATGTTCCGCTACCTCACGTATGGAAACATGTCGCTGGTGGACGCGTTTGGGTACATCCCCGATATCTGCCCTGGTGGTAATCCTCGTTCTAATATGTCCTATCGACGCGTTCTATAAGCGCGAACGCGACAAGTTTCTTCAGTGCGTTCATTCACATTTCTTGTTCTGTGGCTCATGTTTATACTTTCTTCTACAGCGCGGTTCGTAGATGTCTGTTCACACCCATGGACGGCCCAATATACTTTGCCGATGTGGTATTTGCGGATATCTTCACGTCCTTCGCAAAAGTTTTGGGAGATGTATGGTTGTCTGCATACATGCTTCTTCCAGGCAACACTCTGTCTGGCGCCCCGGATGGGCCGTGGCTAAGATGGGTCATGCCCACCGTAATGAGGTATACACCCCGACTTCCTTCCTTTCTTTTTGTGGCTAACTCGTGCGCGTAGTCTGCCTTACCTGGTCCGACTCAAACAATGTGTCATTGAATATTCGCTGCCATCGAATGAAAGTAGACGCCCTCTTTTCAACGCTCTAAAATACGCCACCGCCTTTCCGGTCATCTACCTGTCCGCAGCCCAGAGAATAGTCGTAACCGAACTTATGGAAGAAAAGGGAGATAAGATTGCAAAAGAAGCATGGCATGGAGAGCATCGTCTATTTAGATTATGGTGAGTTGTTTTACTTGTTCTTGCACTGTGTTCATTGTCGTTACAGGTTACTTGCCGCCGTTGTTAACTCGCTCTATTCCTTTTGGTGGGATGTAACAAATGACTGGGGTCTGTCCCTACTCAAACTCGATGATTCTTCATCCCCTTCAAGACCCGACCCTCCGCGCAGGCTGCTCTTACCTCATCTCCAATCCGACGCTCCTCTCCTCTCGCGAGGTTCCACGCCAAGTGCAGAAGAAACAACAACCGCACCCACAAATCATCCACGACAGCAGCCTTACCCATACGGGCTTCGGGCGATTCTTCTATTCCCCCTTCCCGTGTATCCACTTCTTGTGTTCTGAATCTCGTTCTCCGGTTGACTTGGTCAATCAAGTTGTCCAGTCATTTGCATTCGCAGACGGAAGGGAGTGTTACCATTTTTTTGGCTTGAGATGGCGGAAGTCGTGCGCAGATGGATGTGGGTATTCGTTCGAGTAGAGTGGGAAGTAATCAAAAGGATACAGGACGGTTCTCACCGTAATAATGCGCTGTTAGAGGATTTCAGCGGGGACGAAGCCGACTACGAGATGGTAGCCCAAACACCTGACCACGAGCGTCTGGGCCGGGCACCATAACATCTGGTACGAACTCTGACCCAGTACCACATGCCCCTCATGAACGTCATCCAGGAAGGTCTACAATTGTATAATTTACCTATTAGACGCACACAATGCCACGGACATTTCGGATAATACTTTAGCCTGAAGTTTTGCTCTCACCACTGACCGCCTCCACGGCGTCGCGCTGTTCCGCCCACTCATCTCTTGGAATCTTACTCCGTTTCTAGGTATCGCACCCTTTAAGGCACCGGACCATTGCCGATTTCTGTTCATTCCTACTTTTCCCGACCGAGAGAATTCCTCAAGATTCACCCAATCGGAACGCACAGAGAGACTGCACCTGTTTCCGTAAAGGAAGAAGCGGGATTGCCATTGCGGGCCAACGATGACGAGTTTGACCCGAGAACCTGATGGGGATATCCGCTTCCGGAATGTGCGATGTCGGGACGCCGCCAGTAATGCAATTTGGATCTATTGACGCCTTTTAGAGCCGCTGCCGCCCGACGCCAAGGACATGTGAGTTTCTCAGCTCTGCGCGAACGCGAGATAAATCATTGAGCAGCTGACCTGGGCGTGGTTACCGGTTCATCCCTCGATAGTATAAATAGGAAAGAGGTCTAAGAGTGTTCTCCCACCACACCAACCAAAACACTCAACCCATTACCACCAACACCAAACATGAAGGTGGGATTTCATCAAGGGCTCGTGAGCGTAACGCCTCATATCTCTGCAGGTCCTTGCCATTCTCTACGATGGTCTGCAGCAGCTGTTGAGGAGCCTCGTCTCTTGGGCACCACCGAGAACAAGGTACTGTTGATTCTTCACGGCCGCGCTGCATTTTAATGGCTTTTTCCAGCTCGGGATGGCCGACTGGTTGAAGTCTCAGGGCCACGAGTTTGTTGGTGAGTGTCTGTGGCAATAACGAGTGCTTGCTCTGATCCTCTTTCAGTACGTTGAACAGGGGGTTGTTTGAATAGGGGATTCACTGCTTTTCAGGTTCCAGCAGCAAAGAAGGGCCAGACTCGGTCTTCCAGAAAAACATTGTCGATGTAAATTTTTAACTCCAGTTTCGTGTTTATATTTCATTTTAAATGTTTCCGTAGGCTGAAGTTCTGATCACGACTCCTTTCCACCCTGGGTATCTCACCAGGGACCTCGTCGAGAAGGTGAAGTCGCCCGAAATCCACGAGAGTAGCTGCTTACGGCGCTGCAGGCCAAGAATCTCAAACTCTGCATTACGGCGGGTGTCGGGTCAGACCACATCGATCTGAATGCAGCAGTCGAGCACAAGATCCAAGTTCTCGAGGTCTCTGGCTCCAACGTGGTGTCTGTCGCTGAACATGTCGTCATGTCCATCCTCTTGTACGCCTTCTCTTTTCTCGGATTCGGGCCTGCCAGATGATTGATACCTTGCTTCCCCAGGCTCGTCCGCAACTTTGTTCCTGCCCACGAAATGATCGAACGGGGCGACTGGCAAGTGTCCGACGTCGCTCGCAATGCCTTCGACCTGGAAAACAAAACCGTTGGCACTATCGGAGCTGGCCGCATCGGCTACCGCGTGTTGCAGCGCTTGGTGCCGTATGTTTTGTTTTCTAAATGCTTTGATCTTGCTTGACTGTCAATTCACAGTTTCGACTGCAAGGAGCTGCTTTACTATGATTATGCACCCCTTCCTGCAGGTCAGTGCGCTTCACATTGGGGTTAATTATACCCTGAGACATTTCCAGCCGCTGCCCAAGCGGTGAACGCTGTTCGTGTTGAGGATTTGAAGGTTCGCTTTCTTGATTAAAAAAATTGTCTGCCAAAGTATCTGATGAATAATTTGATAATTACAGGAAATGGTCTCTAAAGTAAGACTACAGCACGAGAACTTATTCCAAGGCTTAACGGTCAATCATAGTGCGACGTTGTGACCGTCAACTGCCCTCTTCACGAAGGCACCAGGGGTCTTGTGAACGACGACCTTCTGAAACACTTCAAGAAGGGAGCTTGGCTCGTAAACACGGCTCGTGGCGCCATCTGTGACAAGGATGCCGTCGCTCGGGCCCTTGCCAGCGGCCACCTCGCAGGGTATTCTGGTACGTGCAGGAACTGAAAAATCACAGTCGCACTGGCTGATGATTTGACCCCAGGTGATGTGTGGAACGTCCAGCCCGCGCCGAAAGACCACGTCTGGCGCACGATGAAAAACCCTCTGGGAGGCGGTAACGGAATGGTACCTCTCTCATCTTCGGTTCTGGTTACTCTTATAAACTGTCATACCAGGTTCCCCACTACTCCGGGACGACCCTGGACGCCCAGGCTCGCTACGCAGCAGGCGCTAAGAGCATCCTAGAGAACTACATCAATGGCAAAGACCAAGAGCCGCAAAACATTATCGTAGGCCTAGGCAAGTACGAGACCAAGGCTTGTGAGTTTCCTCATCTTTCCGCCCATGCACCTTCCACTGATATATATTTTCTTTACTAGACGGCCAGCGTTAAGTTCCGTTTTGTATCATTCAACTTATCTGTATTACGTATGTACCAAGTCATTGTCGTGTTGCGGTGATCGCGTCCAAGTTCGGCGGCAAAAATACTCCTTGTCAGTGATTTCCTACGGATGCTGGTGATATACATTATTCTGCTCTCTGAGCAACACAATCCTTGAGGAACTTGTCCATCTCGTTTGCATTCTTCCAATAGGCGGATTACTCCGGACTATAGCGCTTGCAGTTATCAAACACCAACTGCGCATCCTCGAGGAAGCCCTCGACCGACCCGTACTGGTTGGCCTGTAGTTTCTCTTCCATCGTCTTGAAGTCTATACGCTATTAAGCGTCTTGCAGTCGAGGGCGAAGACAAGAACTCACCCATTGGCTCTTTGATCACATCGTAATAGTCAGGAACTTCCTCCCCGTTGACAGGAGCGAGGAACGGCCACCCCGATGCATGCTCCCGGAGCTCCTTCAACGTTTTCTGCATGAAGTCCTGGTCGGTATCCCTGAAACAATTCGACACCATTAGGAAGATGGGAACGAGCATCGTCATGCGGTTACCTTGCCATCGTCAATGCTGTTGAGGTCGATAGTTATAAATTTAAAGATAACCGACGTGTGTCACGGTCCGCTCTGTGGAAAACGAACTCTCGGGGATCTGCGGAATTGGGCGCCGCCATCACGCGCTCAAAATACTCCTCCGCTTCTTCTGTTTTCCTACATCGACATCGTTAAAATTACACTGGTGGTATACATTATTGTTCCCTCTTTATTCGATCTGCAAGTGCCACGCGATCTTTGAGGAACTTCTCCATTTTAATAGCGTTCTTCACATACACGGATTGCTCCGGATTATAGCGCTTGCAGTTATCAAACACCAACTGCGCATCCTCGAGGAAGCCCTCGACCGACCCGTACTGGTTGGCCTGTAGTTTCTCCTCCATCGTCTTGAAGTCTATATACGCTATTAAGCGTCTTGCAGTCGAGGGCGAAGACAAGAGCTCACCCATTGGTTCTTTGATCACATCGTAATAGTCGGGAACTTCCTCCCCGTTGACAGGAGCGAGGAACGCCCACGCTAATGCATGCTCCTTGAGCTCCTTGATGGTTTTTTGCATGAAGTACTGGTCGGAACTCCTCGAAATAATTCGAACGGGGCTGGATACAATTAGGAAAGAAGTAAACGACCAAGCTAATGTAGTTACCTTTCTGCCATCGTCGGTGTCCATCCACTCTCTTCTACCATGGGACAGGATTAGAAAGGGTATAAAAAGAGAAAGAGGCTCTTACTTAAACCCGGTACGTCCCGATAATCTATTGCGACGTCTCCGCTCGTGCCCTGAAACCGCGACAGGCCGGGATACACAATATGAGAGCGCGACATCTCCCGGATTTTAGTCATGATCGCCTCTTGTTGCTGCGCGAACAGGGTGGCCTTGTTCAAATAGTCCACTTTGCGCAGCATCGTACATTGCATGATCGTCCCTCCTTCGTAGTCTTTGATATACCCTGCCCATACCGCTCTGTCGAGTGAAATGTCCTTGGAGAATCCCTGCTTCTCAAAGTACCCGACGGCGTAATTGTCGGCGTAGGTCAGAAAATGCATCATGTCCGGATATGTCGCGCGGATGTGGGCTTTGAAATGGTCCATTAGCATCGCACCATATCCCTGCGCATCATGAGTAAGATTCCAGACAAGCAACAAGTACATTTGCATCATGCTTACCTTGACTTGGTCCACAGACGCGGTGGCGAAAAAAGACAATCTCGGCAAATCCACGATGCGGAAAGGGTCGATAGCAGATACCACCAACTACTTTGAAGCCGCGCTTTATGATCGCTAACGACTTGGAGTTGGAATCATAGACAAGTCGTGCAATATACTCTCGCGGCATCTTTGGAAGCTGCTTTTGAAAGAGGGTCTTGAGCCCGGTGAGGATGACGAGTGATCTAGGCTGTTTGTCGTTCTCCACTGCGGTTATCTTTATTATCCCTTTGCGCAGTTCCGCTACAGCAGCCTTCTCGACCTTGACTGGGGGCTAGAAAAAGACGGTTAGTCAGACAAAGAAGCAGCCAGCGAAGAGTTAGATTACCGCAGCTGCCGAGGAGCTAGAATCAAGTGTTACACCAGTGGCGAGACGTGTTAGTTGGTCCTCGTCCATCTTGTCCTCCACCTTGACCTTGGGCTGATGAATGGCGTTTGGTTCAGATATGCCGTTCATCTCATCCAGCTCTTGGCCGACTGGAGGTGCGAGAGAGGTTGGGGCAGTTTGGCCTTTAGACTTTGTCCCAGGGCCCTTGACACTTCGTTGTGATTTAGAGGCAGACGCAGGGGCACGTGCAGACTTTTCGGATCGTGCACCAGCCGTCTTAAGCCCCATGCGAGAAGCAAGAGGCCGGTCTTCCTCGTCGTCGTCATCCGATGCGCTCAGCGAGGAAGAAGATAATCTCCTCTTTTTAGATGGAGGAGGGGAGACGTCAGTCAATAGAGACGAAGCAGATGAAGGAGGGCTGGAGGAGTGGTGTTCTAGGGCGACTAAGCCAAAGTCTGTGTAGTCCGGAAAGATATAACGTACCGGGAGAACTTTGAACATTATCCAGGGCCAATAGTGACAACACAGGAAGCTTCATTTGTTTCCGGAGGGACACAATGTCTTCATTGAGGTAACCAAAATCGAGTAGTTTGTTCAGATCCTACGGAATATTTAATTAGTTTTTCCGCGTTCAAGCAAAGATATCTGAACCTGTTTGAATTTTAGTTACTAATCCAGGAATAAGGGCAGCCCATTGCGAACCTGCAAGAGTTCATCTAACCGGATTGCAGCGCGTCCTCTGCGTAGAAATTCGTCGCGTCCCAGCTGTGGCTGGTTTGCACCATGGGCATACATATCATGACCACATGCACAGTTTTCGAGGTAGCTTGGTTGGCCGTCCTCGTCGTCTGAACCATACTGGTCCAGTTCGACCAGGGAGGGTTCGGCGCTAAGGTCGTCGAGCACAATCTCCCAGGCGGGGTCCGGATGAAGGCCAGAGCAGGTGGTGCATGAATCGCACGACGAGTGACGCGCGATCTTGAGGGCCAGGAGGCTGTCGGTAAGAGTATCCTGGTCGTGCGACGCGGGGTATGCAAGCTTCATGGTTGATCTACCATAAGGGATCTAATCTGTGACGTAGCGTCACGACTTTTGAATTTTTGGCGCTTGGTCCTTGGTCCCATCATTTACTCCACACTCATGCCTTGATGCTTTTTGCTCTGCTTTTCTATGTTTTCCTGGCCGTCCAGGCCCAGGCCGCTTCCGACTGGATAGACTACCCCGCAGAGGGAACAGCGACTATGACCCATTATACTATTCCGGACGGCTTCATTGCTGCCTGTGGGTGTACTGGCGACAGTACTGTCCGTTCTTCCCTACGTTTATTTCCCGGAACTGACCAAGACTCTCCAGAAATACCCCACCGCTGCCATGGTACGTATGCGACCTGTAGACGGTCGAATCAGAGTCTAATTTGCGTTAATAGTCGCAAATGGCGTACGGCAGTAGCAGCGCCTTCGGTGTGTTTCTTAGTGTTCTTATTCGTCCACCCGTCTAATGGATTACACAGGTCCTGGGTGCGGCAAGTGCTTCAACCTTACACTGCTCAACAGCTACACTGGAAATGTCCCCTTCTTCCCCACCGTGTCAAAGTCGATAGTTATAAAGATAACCGACCTGTGTCCGCTCTCGGAGGCAGGTTGGTGCTCAGGCACCCCGACGAAAAAGAACCCGTACGCCAATCGAACGCCTTCCTTCCTTCGTCTGTAACCTCTTTATTACAGCGGTGACCAATATATCAACTTTGATCTTGCATACCCATCGGCCGCTATACCAGACGACTTTTTCCCGTCAAATGCCTCCTTCTACGGATACGAGGTGAGCACATGTTAACGTTGTACACGCAGAATTCGGGTTCATCTGGCTCTCAGGACTTTGGTGTTTGGAATGTATCCTACGCAACGGTTTCTTGTATTTCTAATTGGGCAGGTGGCGGAAACGCAGCTGCTTTGGGCAGTGTAACGAATATGGGCAACGAAAGTGTCTGCTGCCCAGCAAACCCAACGGTGCGTATACCCACTGTCAATGACTCATTACCTTCTAATGTAACAACATTCAGGGTAGCCCCAACGACACATGCCCATCGTACTCTGACGATAATGGCTTGCCGTGCGTTATTTTATTCTGTCGATAATCCCGCACTCATTTCGAACAGACCAGATACCATGACAAACTTGGCTTGTATGCTCACTATACCAGGCTCACTTATTGCACTCGCTATCGGTGCCAACTTATTCAGACTGACATGGACGCATCTCATCGGAATGTAACCACACACTGTATCTCGAAAAATATATCTCAATCACACAATGCATGTTAAAACCCGAAAAAGAAACCATGAATTGAAACCGGTCATCATACAATTACAGTAAGCGTTCCTCTTTATCGCAAAGGCAATCTTCGGCTACCTTGCTGGCCTCCCCACTCTCCTTGTTGCTGGACCCGCCGCGGCGCTCGCCAGAGGGCTCTCCGGAAATGTGGACCGTCTCCTTGTTCGTCTCGCCCTTGGGCTCGGCATTGGCAACCATCGCCATCAGGTCGTTGGGGTTGAGGGGCTTTGCGGTCTCATCGACGTTGATGACCATGGTGGGGGCCTTGTCGTTGGAGGTCTTCTTGCCGGCAGGTGCGGATTTGCCAGCCTTCTTGGTGTCGAAGTTGGGCTCCTTGTGACCTTGACTGTGTTCACCGACATTGGCGTCGACCTTCTCCTGCTCGGCACCGTTGTTGCCCTTGCGTTCGTTCTCTCCCTCTCCGGCTTGGATGTCGGCAGACTCGCCGGGGGTCGTCTTCTCCTGCCCGGCACCGTTGTTGCCGTTGCGCTGGTTCTCTCCCTCTCCGGCTTTGATTTCGGCAGACTCGTCGGGCGTCTTCTGTTGCTCCTTCTCCGCCTCCTCGACGTCGACATGAGCCGTTTCGGGGTTCGTCTTCTGCTTCTTCTGTGCTTTGGCTAGCTGAAGGTCTTTGCCGTCGTCTTCAACGAGGGCTTCGACGTTGGCAGGCGCCTCCATCTTTGCGGGGTCCTCGTCTTCTTGGGCGTCAACTTCCACGTCAGTCGGCTTCTCGTTCTGCTTCGGCTGCTGGTTGGGGTGCGGGCCAGAGTGGGAGTTGCCGCTGTTGTGAGCAGGTGCGGCGTCCTTGTGGGTGGATCCGCCGTTGTTGCCTTTGCGCTCCGAGGAATCATGGTTGCTATTGCGCTGGCTCTCTTGCTCGGCAAGTTCGACATCAGCCGTCTCGCCGGGCGTCTTGTCCGCCTTGCGTGCACCCTCATCGCCTTCGAACTGGAGCGCGGGGTAGTTGTTCTTGGAGTTGCCCTTGCGGGAAGCGTCGCCCTGGTTGTGGCCCGAGCTTTTGTCGCAGCAGCCATGGAGCATAGCGACGAATGCTGGTATATCGTCCTTGGCGATGGTCTCGGGCATGTTGTTGCTGTCGTCCAGCATGCGTTGAGCCTCCTGCGGAGTAAGCGTGTTGCCCTTCCACACGCACATCTTGTCGATGTCGATGTTCTAAATGAAGGATCGTTAGCGTCAAGTCGCTGGTGAAAACGGCGGGAAACAACTTACGTTGCGGCCGACAATGGGGCTGGCGAGGGCGGGGACGCCGACGAGCAGCAAGAGAGGGAGGTAGGTGGTGAAGGAGGGCATGATAAATGAATGTGGGGACAAAGGCAAAGAGCGTGAGGAGAGTGAGGATGATGAGAGAGAAGAGGAAGTCCTGGAAGGATGCTGAGAGTAGACGGAATCGCCCAGAATTTATACCTTTCGCTCTTATTTGTCTCTGTATGCAATTTACATCCGCTTTACATCCGCATTTCAAATCGTCCCGCAATTTGCAATTTCGGATTTCCCGATAAGGAGATTTTGAAGATTGGACAAATTTCGAGAGGCTGACGCTGACGCTGGCTGACGGCGCCGAAGCTGATCGATGGCTCGGTGAGACACACCCAGAAGTCCACGCACATGGGGCATGGAAATGGACTTGAATGCAAGAATATATCTTAGGTGGTCAAAGCGACTTTGAGCACTTGGCATTGCCAAGGAAGACGCGTGAGAAAAAAATGACGAGAGCAGTCGCAGCTGTAAATTTTGCACCGGCACCGAATCGATGAGTGGGAGCGGGCGTGTCTGGAATATCTGTGTATATTTTGTTCATACTCGAGGAATAGTAGAAACTCGAGGAATATCAGACGAGGAATAGTAGAATTTACTTGAAGTAGGAACGCATGTGATCCATGTATTCCTTGTCTGAATTGGTCTCGTATCTGGCCTTCAGGAAGCCGCGAGCATCGTCACCGATGAAATATCGGAGCTGGTTGGTCCCATCGGTGGCCGCTGCACGGATCGTCTCCGCTACGTCCATCGACGAAACCGCCGCTCCCGCGACCATGTTCCGGAAGCTACAGCTAGGTTAAGCGACGGAATATGATTTAATTGACCGCAAAATATTGTACCTTTGTCCAATTTTCTTCTTGAATTCGTCATACGACGTCAGCGTCGAGTCAGTTGCAGTGGATGCCCCGAAACGAGCCATAAAATCCGTGCTAGTCACACCACCATGCGGGATGATGAGTTTGACAAAAATGTTCTGGGAGGCGAGTTCGTAGGAGAGCGCCTCTGTGAAGCCCTCCAAAGCGAACTTGCTGGCGGAGTACATGGAGGTCATTGGGAGTGACCACAGTCCCGCACCGGAGCTGACGTTTATCACTCCGCCCCCGTTGTTGGCGCGAAAGTGCGGTAACATGGCGCGTGTAACGTCCATTAATCCTTTGTGCGGAGATGTCAGATGCGAATGAGCAAGTTAACGATGTCACCCACCGAAAAGATTGACGTCAAATTGCTCCTGGACCTTTTCGCGTGGAACTGCCTCGAACAACCCGTTCTGCCCATATCCCGCGTTGTTCAGGAGGACATGAATGGTTCCGAACCTCTCGATCCCGGAATCGACAGCCGGCTTGATAGAATCGAAGTCCTGCAAGTCCAAGCGCTTGACGAGCATGCGAGAATCATTGAGTTTTACGAGCTCGTGCTCGTCCGTCGGTGTGCGCATCGTCGCAACCACATTCCAACCAATCGAGTGGAATAGCTTGGCGGAGGCTAGTCCGATTCCAGTCGACGCTCCAGTGATGAAGATTGTTCTGGCGGCAGCAGTCATGGTGGTGTAAGGAACAGGTCAAAGGTGAGAGGCTCCAGAAAAGGTGCCGATCAATGGTATATATACGACCAACCGGGGCGAGGATGACCCAAACGAATATTCATCGAGGCTTCGTCGGGGTTTGAGAATGAGTAAACGGCAAAAACGACGCGTCCACGCCCTGCCGAAATCGGATGGCCGATCACGGTGCCCAATGGAGATACTTGGTCGGCCCGGTTTCCCTTCTCACTATGAACGCAGCCAAGGCGTCCTACATTGAGAACCAGTTTGGACCTCCTTCTGAGCCAGTCAACCTCGCCCATTTTGTTCAATCTACTTCCACCGTCCCTCCTCTGGGTTCATATCCTCCTGAAGTCGCGGAACAATGCAGGTAACCGCTTTCCTGACTCGCGACCGTGACGCCTTACTTTAAACAGCGTTGCCAATATACGCGACTCGCTCACTGCTATCGGGAATGACCCTGTCTCCATGGCCTTTCTCATCAGAAGTCATGATTTGGCGGTCGCAAACCTGCTCACTGTCGCAGAAAAGGGCGGTCGTATTCGGAAAAAACCTCCTCCCCGCGAAAACTCGACCGACACCGCAGAATTCGTCAAGTTTCAGGCAGAGATTGACAATATTCTTCTGGAGAGCTGGAAGTAAGTTGCAGATCTGATGTACCCCGCCGTATCTGTATCTCGTTACTCAGACTTCCACCCAACTCGGCCATCTTCATCCGTTCAGTGAAAAATTCGGACCAAAATACGCTCATTCAGACGGTGTGTTGCTCTCTTTTGCACTATATTTCTATTCTAATGAGCCAAGAAAACAACGACTGACGGTGGACGCATCCTCGTGGAAGCACCCCAAGCGATCATTACTGTTACAGTTCACAACAAACTCAGCTGGCGACAATCGCAAGTTGCGCGCTCTTCAACGCATTCTATTCTCTCCTCGCAGACACTTGGGGATCTCTTTGAGATGATCCCCTGCACCTCGAACGAACTATTCGAAGAAATTGTTGACGACGGTCGGGTTACTGGATATCTGGATAAATCCTCAGATCGCTCCGGATGCGTGATTTGCATCGAAGGTCTCGCATATGGAGATGGCGAAAGCGAGTCCGACTATGCAAGGCATGTTGTCTCCGAATCCCCCGTTGCTATATTGAAACTTTTTTCAGCAAACTGATCCAACACCTTCAAGACATACCGAAAGAAACTAACCCAGGGTTCACCAAGGCGCCGACGGCAATGCACGATACCCCTCTGTCTTCTCTATCCCTCCGGATCGGCGAACCGTACTGGCTGCTGCATCAGGGCAACTGTGAGCACTTCATCGTCGTTGATCAGATCAGGTATGTTTCCACCCCGGAAAACTCGTATCCTATCGACCTCCTCCTACAGAATGCAGCATCCGTCGGACCCAATATCAGGCTATCCTTTGACCCTTCAGATCACGCCTCCATTGCTCGACTCTTGCCGCGGCTGCACTAAAACCACTGCCATCTGGTCTATCGTTGGCGATGAGCGACTCGGAGAGAGTCCTTGCTTTCTGTGCGGACCTTGTTGGGATTCTATGGGGAGTAACCCAAACAATGACAGCGTTCTTGTGGTGCCGTTTCCCAAATACGAACTGGGGTGGTAAGCCATCCGAGCTGGCCCCTCCGCAACATGCACCGTCGACTATCGAATGGTTGAGACTATGGACATTCGTGCGGAATCATAGACCTCATCTCGCCACCGCAGCCTCTAGAGCTTGAAAAAATTTCGAGTTCATGACTTCCCTATTGAAGGAAGTGTTTTGTGCCAGATGGGAACCAAGGTCTCTTTCACCCAATCACCACTTAACTTACATGAGAAGTGTCCCTTCGCGCTTCTACTTAAATGTTTTAAAGTAGACGAACCCAATTTGAATAATAATGACTCTTGACCTCGGAATCTTGTTGGAAATCGGTGGCCTCTATGATTGGAGATAATCATTCACTGTTCACTAATACAAATTGGGCATAATCTGCACGAAAATATGTTTTTACCTGACGGAGTTACTGACCCAACCCGACTTGTTCCGGACTGATGCCCCAACCTCTATTTTGACTGATGTAACCTCACTTTCGGTCTTCCGGCGTCTGACTTGGCATCGGCTGAGTTGTTGATCTAACAAATACTGGCTACTGATTCAACCCCACTTTCTTACTGACCATTTTACTGACTTAACCCTGCTTTTGTACCAGTGTTCCGACAGCGCTTTTCTCTTACTGATTCAACATTCCGCACTGACTGGTTCAACTTTTATTTGCTAAATAACCTACTGATCCAACCATACATTAATTAATAGCATTGTCCTACTGATCCAACCTCATCTTAACTTCGTCTAAACCACTGATCTAACCTCACATGTATTGGCAACTTCCTACTGATTCAACCCCACTTTTGCTGCCAGAATTGATCCTGTTAAACCTACCGCACTTTCGACCATCTTGAGCCACTATTTAGCGCCGTTTTATATGTTTCTGTGAATGAACCGGACTTGTCTCCGTCTTCTGAGTCTTCTGATACAACCCTAATTTTTTGGTGAACATTTGGTTGAACACGTTTGAAAAAGAAAAAACATAGTGCAGCACAAAAATACCTGGTCAATCCTGAACTTGATTCGAGCATCGTCCGCCTCGGATAAACCGAATTAAGAGATCCCGGCCTTTTGGCAGGTGCTAAAGATTACAGGACTTTATTGGGACTTCACGACTGAATATCTAAAATAGGAAAGTGAGGTTGAATCAGTAGAGCCGACACAAAGCTAGGGTTGAATCAATCCGATTCGCAAAAAAAATGAGGTTGGATCAGTAGACTCGGATTCGGAAACTTACGGTTGGATCAATAACCCTTGAGGCAACAAAAGTACGGTTGAATCAGTAGCTTCCTCAAATAAAATCAATCGGGTGCAAAAGTTAAATCAATTAGTGTTGAATGGGAGTTGCGCTGAAGGAAAACATAGGGTGAATGAGTAAGACCAAATGTGAGGTTGAATCAATAGGCTCCAAAAGTTGAATCAGTGGAAATTCTGTGCACCTGCCAAGTTGAATCAATCGCCGTGAAACGTGGGTTGGATCAGTCACATCGGAGGTCGGTTGACTCAACAACAATTTAGGGTAAAAACTACTTTTGCTAATCTGCAACCAGAACGCGCCAGTATTTGGCTGTGTATCTATACACGTGAGCGCGGAAAACAACTTTCAGACACCAATTTACCACTGCGTATGTGGACATTATAACCAGCAGTCCAGCCTTGCCTAACTGCGTTCACAGCCATATAATGGCACTTCCTTTGTCGACGAACGAGCTAATAAGTTCGCTGGAAGACTCTGATGACATCGTTTCATGGATAAACGACACTCTTACACCTTCCGACACCGAACAACCAGTGGGCCTAACAGAACTCGACCAACATGTCACTCATCTTGTCTCGACGCTCGACCTGGCATGCGAGGATACATCGTCCCAGCTGGAGCGCATAATTGACGACGTGTCGCGTGGCGTACCCCGCCTGACATACGACCTCCACTTCATGAAGGATGGCGCTTCGTCACTCCAGTCAGTTTTGGTGCAAGTCACTGAGCGGTCGCGCGATGCTATTCCAATGTCCACTCGCGCCGCTCTTGACCAACTGCAGCTGTTGGATTCCATAAAGAATCGCATGGAGGCGGCGAGAGAAGTCCTGCGAGAGGCAGAGAGCTGGAGCACCCTTGAGCTCGAAGTAACATCCCTTCTGGCGGAGAAGAGCTATGCAAAGGCGGCGGAAAGATTATCCGACGCAAGCAGGAGCATGGCCGTTTTCCAGAATACCCCCGAGTACGATCCTCGTAAAACCTTGATGGTGAACCTTCAAAATCAACTAGAGGCAGCGCTCAGCTCTGCCCTCGTCGCCGCCATAAACATACACGATCTAGCCGCGTGCCGGAACTACTTCTCCATCTTCGCTAATATTCAGCGGGAATCCGAATTCCGCAACTACTACAATGGGTCGCGGCGGGCTTCAGTTGTTGCGGTGTGGCAGGATGCTCATCTCATTGACTGTGAATCTGTGCCATCAGTTCCCGAAAATAACCCTCAGAAGCTGGCAGACTTTACGCCAAAGTTCTATGCTAGTTTCCTCGCCCTCCTGAATGTGGAACGGACCTCGATACCCTCCATATTCCCCGATCCAGCTCTAACATTATCGACACTAATAAGCTCGGTTCTCTCCGCCCTGCAACCTACGTTCTCTCAACGACTGGCGTCCATCTTCTCCCATTATGGAGACACTGCTCTCAAAGAGCTGATACCTCTATTTCGATCCACGGAGGAATTCGCTACCAGTGTCGACAATGTGATGGAAAAAATCAAGTACTCGAACGTGTTCGCATCGCCCATGGAAAGTCCTAGCCTCTCCGACGGTCCCCCGGGCCATTCGAGACGACGCTCTACACGGCTGTCCATGTCGTGGCGAGCAGCACCGAATCGGTCGTCCTCCGGCGGACTTGGCATCTCCAAGTCATTGATGTCCATCCCCGACGATCTCGAGTGGGAGCAGGAGTTGTTCCAGCCTTTCCTAGACTTTCAAATGGACTACGGATCGCTTGAGCGACGTTTATTAGACGATTCCCTCCGGAATATCATTTCCAGTGACACCCGAGACAGAATACCGGACTCGGATCGAGCTCGTCTACTGAGGGAAAGAGCGGTGGATATTTTCAGCGTGGCGGAGGAGAGCGTATCACGCTGCACTGCCTTTACACACGGGTATGGTGCGGTTGGACTTGTCCAAGCCCTTGACGGGTTCTTCCAGTCGTTCATTGATATGTGGACGGCTGATGTCCGGATGGGCTCATCTACAACTGCATCTACATCACACCAATCAGTTTCCGGAGAGGACTTATCGGACCTGGATTACACCCCTGAGGACTGGTCTGATTTCCAATTGTCGTTGCACCTTCTCTCCTCCGGCCGCGCCGTCTTCGATCGAATGACAATTTTCGAAAACAAACTGCGTTCGAACTTGGCCCATATTGCGACGACATTTCGGCTAGCACGGAGCGATCCTGCGAACTTCGTCATCGCGAGCTCGAAGGGAGAGAGTCAATTGTTGGAGCAATCGTCGCTGAATTCTGCCGAACTTCACGCCCTACTCGAAAGAGTCGAACACGACCCTGCTCATTCTAAAGAAGTCCTATCCCCTTCTTCGACAACCGGTCTACGTCACGGTAGCCATACAGCGCAGCCAGGGGCTCCTGCGCCGTTACTTGTGGACGCGCGCGAGGGAGTCTTTGCGTTTGCCAAAGCTTGCCAAATATCTCTACAAGGGACTCTGCTCTCCCCTCTTCGAAAGCATCTTGCCTCGTACTCTTCCTCCCCCCTCTGGACAACGGGGGGTGACCCCAAAGCGAAACGGACGGTGACTGCAAACGATTTACAGGTCCCAAGCTTCTCATTGTCTCCAAGTGACACCGTTCATAAAATTTCCGAGGGCCTATTAAATCTCCCGAGGCTTTTCGACGTATACGCGGATGATGATGCCCTCTCATTTTCACTTCACACATTACCGCATGTCGACCCAGAGCTTCTCAAATCTCTTTCCGAACAATCAGCGCCTGTTAACGATGGCGCGGCTCAGGGTCACAAACGACGCCAATCCCTGACTGCTAGGCCCGCCCCTGCTCCCATGGATCCTGAATTGGTGTCGTCAGCTTGGTTATCATCACTTGGGCATACCCTGCTCACATATTTGACGACCTCTGTCCTTCCCAACATTGTTACACTGTCTGCCGCTGGTGCTGCACAGCTCGCCTCCGATCTTGGTTATCTTTCCACCATAGTCCGGGCCCTGAATGTGGAATTCGAGGACCTCGACAAATGGAAGGAATACGCCGAACTTGAAGATGAGGAAGGCAAGAAACAACTAGCGGAGAGAGAAGCTGATGTGATATTCCAGAATATATCTAGGATGCGCGGATGGGCTAAATAAAGATACAGTTGTCTAGGTTGTACATTATGTCCTCTGTTGACATGCATTGGAGGCGATAGTGATGTCGGAGAAGATACGAGTTGTTATACAGAAGTATTTTCTTTGTTGTCCCTACGGTTTCTTGGGTGGTGTTTCACTGGAGTTGGAGGTTCTGCAGATATAGATAGTGTGTTCATAGTGAGAACATTGCGCAAGACCACGACAGAACCGATCTTTTCAACGTCAAGGCTCGGAATCGATTCGGCGAAGTGAGGAGTAGCCGTTGGGGTGAGGATGGAAATATCTAGCACGTCGCAATGTTGTTTGTCTTCGTCACCCTTCCCCACTGCGCGTAGGTCGGCAACACCAGAATGGTTGGCATGACGAGGTTTTTCGGCGGGCGGAGGGGGTATAGGATCTGCGACTTGTGCTGTTTGGCGCAAACGTATGGCTCTGTAGCGGATGGCGCGATCTAGCAGGAAGGCGCGCCTGCGGTCCTTCGTTACACGTTCTGCGCATTGGAGAGTAGGCTTCAAGTAACTGGACATATCTTGAACGGAGATCGTACGGGAGTCGCCAGGTAGGCTCTGCTGTGGAATGGAGACAGTCTTCGACTTGACGTAGAAACCGGAAGGCGCAGGGAGGGGGCACATGGTGGAGTGCACCAGAGAGTTCATCACTTGACCAACCTACGCGGAAAAGTCGGAAAGGGAAGAAGGCGGAATACGGAGGAATGCTCACAACAAACGATGTACACGCGTGGTTAGGAAGATAAACGAGACGAGCTGCGGTTTGTCCAAGAATTCTTTCCAGCTCGTCTGTCTCCGTCGGGAAGTGCGTTGAAGTCCCAGATGCGACTACCGACACGGCATCATCCATTTGACCTTCTTCCAAGGTTTCCCCCTTTGCTGGACTACGATAAAAGATTACGCCGCTTAATCCAAAATGATCCAGTTTGAGAAAATGATTGGTCTCTGTGTCGTTGTCTATGCATGATTCCGCATGAGCCGAAATATCGGCGGCTAGGACGCGTTTCCAAGCGTTTCCAGGAGATTTTGAGGTGGGCGGGTTCAATACAGGGTCAGAGATCTGGTGGGGTACAGTAACAATTCGGTGAAGGATAGACGGCCATTCTGGAGACTCGAATTGCATCCTGCTAGATATTCAAGCGCAGAAGGTAGGAATTCTGTAGAGACAACAGCGGGGTAGAGCAAAGGTAGAGGAGGAACTGTGCGAGAAGGAGGACCGGAAGCTTTCAATTTCAACAGTGCACAACAAACCAATTCTGTATGGCTTCCACCGTAGGCAAGCTATCCCGCGAGGAGTTCCGGCGTCAGAAAGATCTCGATGCTGCGCGAAAGGCAGGAACAGCGCCTGCTGCACTTGACGAGGAAGGAAGACCCATCAATCCTCATATTCCCCGTGAGCCAACTTCACCTTGCGTGCTGAATTTTGCTTAATCATTGTTCAGAATATATCTCCCAAGCACCATGGTATCTAGACACGGGGGCGCCGTCGCTGAACCATCAGCGCAGACCAGATGAAGATATAAAGAAAACAGACGCCTGGTATGACCGTGGTGTCAAGGCTGGGCCCGCTGCCAAAAAGTACCGCAAGGGTGCTTGTGAAAATTGTGGCGCCATGACCCACAAGAAACAAGACTGCTTGGAACGACCCCGAAAGCGGGGTGCCAAGTTCACCAACAAAGACATTCAGGCCGATGAGGTTATCCAGGAAGTCGCTACTGGATATGATGCGAAGCGGGACCGTTGGAATGGGTATGATGTCGCGGAGCACAAACGTGTGTACGACGAATACGCCGCGATAGACGCTGCGAGGCAGAAACTTCGAGAGGAGGAGATTGACAACCAAACGACGACGGATCTTGCGGCCGTGCGAAAGGTAGCAAAGGCTGGCAAGACCGATGGGAAGGAGGGGGATGCGGATTTCGGCTCGAGCGATGAAGAAGATGCCGACGAGGATAAATACGCCGACGCTGCTGATGCGGTAGGCCAGAAGCTCGACGCCAAGACACGAATCACCGTTCGAAATCTGCGTATTCGTGAAGACACCGCGAAGTACCTTATCAACTTGGATCCTGAGAGCGCCTACTACGACCCGAAAACCCGCTCGATGCGAGATGCCCCTCTGAAGGATATTCCTGCAGAAGAGGTACGTATTATCCAAGACCTTTGTTATTCTGACCTGATAGTTTCTTCAGGCGGTGTTTGCTGGCGATAACTTTTTCCGCTACTCCGGCGAAGCCAATGATGTTCAGCAGCTCCAACTGTTTGCGTGGCAGGCCGCCGCGCGTGGCAATGATGTTCATCTGAATGCCAATCCAACACAGGGAGAATTGTTACACCATGAATTCAAGCAGAAGAAGGAGGAGCTCAAGGATACATCGAAGATCAGTATCTTGGCTAAGTATGGCGGCGCAAAGTACCTGCAAACGGCGCCGAAGGAGCTCCTCCAGGGCCAGACGGAAGACTATGTCGAGTATTCCCGCACTGGTCAGGTCATCAAAGGTCGGGAAAGGGCTAAAGCAAAGTCCAAATACCCCGAAGACGGTATGTTATTTTGTCCGCTGCGTTCTCTCCACTCAGTTTGTCTTCGCAGTAATGGTCAACAACCATACCGACGTGTGGGGCTCATGGTACGACCCTTCATCGGGCACCTGGGGTTACGCATGTTGTCATTCCATCATCCACGTCTCTTATTGCTCTGGCCAAGCCGGTATTGAAGCTGCCCAAGCATCGAGTGCACAGAATCTACTTGCTTCCACCTCTAAGCTGTCGGTACCGGCCCAATCAGAATTGTCGACGCCACTAGCAAACGGCCGAGATCAAACTTCGGAACGAGCAGAGCAGAATTATTCGAAAAAGAGAATTGGAGAAGGCGAGGTCCGGTTGGACGAGGATAGACTATCGCGCGCATTGAATGAAGAAAAGAAGAGGAAAGCACGTGGTGAGGAGGACGACGACCGGTCAGGCAAAAAACGCAAAAATGCGGGCGGGAGCCATGACGTTACTGAGGAGGAGCTTGGTACGTTGCCCGTTTCCTACGGCGTTCATTGTATTGAACATTTTGACAGAGGCATACCGTATGAGCCGACGTATGGGAGAAGACCCTATGGCCAACTATGTTGATGAGGTCTAATCGAGGGCGCTGCGTGCAGAAGGCGCGATAAAAGTGTATTCATAGTTCAATATGTATTGTATCATTAATGTCCTACATATCGCCAGAGTTCATAGGAACAACGAAGCACAAAATTTGTCGTTCGTGGAGACGATGCAGCTTTGATATAATCCCAGCCTGAAATGAAGGATGCGTGAAAATTGAAACTTGCCGCAGCGCGGCATATGTGGGTCTCGCAAGACTAACGTCCAATTGTGCCCACGGTTGCGCACCGGCGTCATGATGAACCAAACTGCTGAAAGATATTTCTTCTAAACTGGAGGTACGTATGCATGACAAAAAATGCAAAACCATAGAAATATCGCTGGTGTTGCGACCTTGAATTTTGAGAGTGTGGAGGCTTGGAGTGTGAATCGAATCCAAGGAGGATGTTAGGAAAGTGTCTGGCGAGCAGTACAGTCAGCATGCATTTTCTTAAGAACGGGGCAACTGGCAGACTCACGTTCGGCTAAATTATCGAGGAAACTCAACTGCAAGTGCCGTAGTGTGGTTCCAATGAGTTTCAAGTATTGAAAGACCACCCCAATCTCTCTTGCAGCAACGTCGCGAAGTTGTAGAGAGCGCAGGGTGTGGTTGGCGGGGTAGGAGAGTAGCCAGGATAAGGCAGTATCCAGGAAACCGTCTAATTCCAATGTGTGCAATGTGCGAGGCAAGCGCAAGACTGGGGATACTGCTGGGGAGTTATTCCAACGGCCATGCAGCCGCAGAATTTCCAGTGATGGGAAGGAGCAGACGAGGGCAACCACGTCGGCAAAAGTGACAAAAGTCATGCGCAACGTCAAGGTGCGCACAGATGCATGAAGTATGGCCTGGTATTGGTCGGAGAGTAGTGCATTTTTGGCCACTATTTCGAGATCCGTGAGATGGGACAATGAGCGGAGGGCGGGTACGATGTGATTCAGTATGGAGAGATTTGAACCGCATTGGTGTATTGAAAGAGCGTGAATGTGAGGGTGTAGAGTGCATAAAGGATGTTGGATTGTGGCAACGAAAGCCTCAATATCGGGAATATCGACCAGTTTCACCGGCCGCGATTGAAAGAGAAGAAATCTGGCACGGCTGTGTAACGCTTTGCAGATTAAACTGCAGCTCAAAAGAGTGCGCGTATCCTGCGAGTCGCAATGATCAATAATCAACTCGGCGATTTCAGTTTGTAGAGTCGAAGGGATATCCATGTCGGTGGGGGTGTAGAGGAAGAAGGAAAGCTGCACTTCATCCGCGGAGCGCGGTGAGACCCGATACTGACACAATCAATCCGCCAATCGCCGGTGTCCGAATGTATTGCCCTCTACTCTGGTCAACGCGCGAATTAAATCACGACGTATCCAGTTATGCTTTGAGAAGGAATGCATAACCAGGCAGAGCAGAACCACACGCACAATCCGAAAAGGCCTATGAGTGGCGATTGGTTGACTGGCCAAAGTAGGCTGCGCCATCGTCCTGCTGTTACGCGCACATGGGGGGTTGCGCGCCTATGCGGTATGTACGTCCTAGGACAGCATATTTTGCCGCGAAGAACCCCGCAGGACGCCGTTGGCAGCGTTCACCGTACATTGACCCGCATCGATCGTCGGCGCTCTAGATCGCTAGGGCCGGCAGTATCGCCGCCGCGCCTGGTGTGTTGCTCCGGCATCTGCGATTGCTCCTTTGAACCATAAGTTTGCCGACGATTCGAAACTTGGAGAGATTAGTCACGGCTTCTTCTGTCTGGGCCGATGAAAAACGGTACCTTCAAGTATCTTATCATCCGCTTCCCGGTGAAAGCTCTTCATCAATGCGGAGTATCGCTTGACTTGCCAGCTCATCTACGAAGTAGTGTTAAGCTAATTAATACACGCTGCTCGGCGAATACGAACCTCTTTGGCGCGAACCTCGTTGCCTACTTCAATCGCCCACTTTCTTTCCTGTATGCGAAAGGTGAAATGGCGCAAAAGGTTACAGTTGAGTATCCTCGTACCTCTTTATATCTTCGCCTCTCACCTGCGGAGAGATAAAAGTTATACATAGCCGTTTACATGGTATGTTTGCTGGATTGCACTCACTGTCTGCCAGCGAAGCGCGCGCTCGCAAGGCTGCCACCTCGCGGTCAAGAGGAGTCATTGTGGGGTCTCTCCCGAAGAGCAACGAATTTGTATCGACCGACGTGATGTCGGAAACCGCGCGTCGTAAAGTGTCGCGCCGAGGAGTACGTCGCTCATCGCCTTCACTTCTACGAGTGTGTCCGGGGCGCTGACGATGGCCATGGTGTTGCTGTCTTTTTCGGCCTTGTCTATTGTAGTTGTCGATCCATTTTGAAAGTAGATCGGTACCACAGAATCCCAGGGCGATCCCCAGAAGTGTGACCATTCCCCTAGTCGCATCCTGACCGACCGTGAAGTCGATAAACAGTTTAGCCACGACGACGATCGCTGCTGGGAGAGCGAAGTCCTTGTTTATCGTCGTCGCATAATAAAAGGCGGTACCCAGCCAAAGTCCGTGAACAATGTATTCTCGAAAAGCGGGGTCTCCAGAGCGCGTAAGCTGGTCCAGCAGTATACGGGCACCGAGGCCCACACAAAGCGCGAGGGCTGTGATAGACATTCAGCTGAGGAGAGACGGCATTAAGACAGTCTTGTGGATGAAAGTTAAAGTTGAGGACAATGGCAGCCAAACGTTAAACACGTGTACGACATTACACCAAAATTTATTTTCTATACACGAGGGGTTTGAACGACAGTAATACAAGTTTTGCAAGTAAGATAGCGCGTGGAACGACGAAGGGGCTCGAATAGATAACGGTGTTTGATACATAAAACGTTCGGGTCACCGGTGCGATTTTCCGTTTGTCTTGGGAATAGAAGAGCCGTTCGTTTTGGGACCACTGACTCGAGGCTTCTTGGCCGCGCTTTCTGAAGCAGCTCGGGGGGCATCAGAGTTGAGTTTGACGACCATTTTTGCGTGGATTTCTTCTAGCTTGGACGCCTTCACCTTTTTTGGCCAGAACAATGTTACGAAACTGTTATCAAGTAAGCATCCCAAAAGTCTATTGTTTGCGGGACAACTCACGTCCAGAGATGCCGCCGCCATCGTTCTCGATCCTCCCCTGCAGCCTCTTTCGTGTTGAGTACGTGCTCGATCCGCCGGCCGATCGCAGCTAACGAGTCTTTCAAAATCGCCACCTTGTCGTCTCGTGGCATCTCTTCGCCAGATAGCTTCAGTTGTTTCTGCAGTGCAACATTAGGAAAGGTGTCGGAATTATAGCTCCAAAACTCACCAGCTGCTTCTTCACGGGTCGCAACTCCTCTTTCGTTGCAGCCTCATCCATCGAAGGGCTTAACAACAACGTGAGCAACGGTCGTATATACTAGACACAAGAAATTCACCATTCATCCGAAGACTCGGAATCCGTAAAGGTTGGTGTTGGCCGACGTTTGCGTTTTCGAGAACTGCCATCATCAACAGAAGCTACTGCTTCACTCTCAGCGCGGCGCTTGGCGTTCATCGCATGGGCAGAGGAGGAGGTGGAGGCTATCGGGGGAGGAGAAGCCGAAACCTTTAGGCCCTTGATGCGAAGGGAACTTTCGTACGAACGTAGCTTCTCATCATGCTCGCGCAAGATGCTCAACAGAAAATCGCCACGCCGCACAAGGTGGATCGCATTGGGTATGGGCTTGTTCGACGAATCCTCGCCCTTCTTGCCTTCTTCCAGGAAAAACTTGCCATCCAGCTCGAGTTTAGCATCCTTGGCCATAGCCTCCCAGTTACCGAAGCCATAGAGGAAGGCACCAACAAGTAGCATCGAGTCATCATGGGGTCCCCATCGTCCCGACCAATTAAGGGTCGGCCGAATGTTTTCGATGGGGATTGACCAGCTGTAGGGATCTGACTGTTCGCTGAGGATGTTGAACAGTATACGAAGGTCTCGATGGCGAGAAATGACGGTCTCGGCATTGATATTCGCGACATTGCGACACGTGACCAAAACTGCCTTGCTTTTCTGCGCGTTCGTCAAGGGCTCTCCAGAGGCCAGGCGTGATCGCTTCTGGTCCTCGTTGTCTTTGAGAGCCTTCTGGCAAACGTCGATGATATCGTCGGAAACGTCCAATATCATGCCCTTGTTCTTGTCTTGTAGCTTCGCTTCAGTAACCTGTCGAGGTGGTCAACGAATTGCCAATAAAGAACGCAGACGGAAAGGCTCACAATTATGTCGTACCGCTGCCGTATATCGCCCCACCGCTGCAGACTCCGAATGAGCACACGCACGTCGCGCTCCTTCAGTTCCATAGCCTTCTGGGTAGCCGACTTCCGCATGGGGCCCGGCGCCTTCGGCTTCTTGGCAGCAGTGGTGGTGGGTGGCTGATCAACATCCATCCCTTCATACGAGACTTGAGCGTGAGTTCGCTTTCGCGAGTCGCCAGTGACCAAGTCCTCCCCTTTCCGCTCTTCGTCCTCCTGCTCAAACTTCTGCCGATGCTCAAGAGGGATGATATCCTCCCAGCTCATGTCATTTTTGACGTCGGTGACGCCCGCAAACTGGGCGAGGAAGCCTTCGCCACCAAGAGACGTCCCACCGTCTCCGTTCACAGCCACAGTTTCGTGGTCCTCGGCCCGATTCAGGATGTCGTCCAGATCCATCTCGTCGAGCTTCTGACTCTGTTGGGTATCGTCCTTGTCGAACCTGCCATATCGATGAGGATCGTATAAAGAGCAGAACGTAGTGTCTTACATCTTTTGCGCGCCGTATTTGAGCACAGCAGTGAGCTCATCCTTGCTCAAGTTGTCGGGCTTGTGGGGGTCTTTGGCTGGGACGTTCGCCTTCGAGCTCAGGTGCGCCTGCGACGTATCCATCTGGTTGATAACTACATCGCACTGGTGAGCAGGAGTGTTTGTCACAGTCTGAGAACACTCACTCGCATACTCGAGCACCATCTTCCTCTTTGCCCGCTCGAGAATGTCTTCCTCCATCGTGTCTTTGCTCACAAACCGATAAACGCTGACATGTGACTTTTGCCCTATGCGATGCGCGCGCGCCATAGCCTGCAGGTCATTCTGAGGGTTCCAGTCGCTCTGAAGGCCGGTCACGTCAGGCAATCTCGTTACCGGCGAGGTACAACACAACTCACGTCAAAAATAATGACAGTGTCCGCAGTCTCAAGATTGATGCCGAGACCGCCGGCACGTGTGGAAAGCAAAAAGGCGAAGTCCGGAGACCCATCGGCATTGAAGTGGGCGATCGACTTTTTCCGGGCCTCGGACGCGACCATGCCGTCTAGCCGTTGGTGTATATAGCCGCGGAGGTTCATGTAGTCGCTGAGAATGTCGAGCATTCTGACCATCTGACTGAAAATAAGTACGCGATGGCCGTCTTGCTTTAGGCGGGCGAGGAGTTTGTCCAGCAAGACCATCTTCCCACTGTTCATGACAAGACCCTTGAGCGTGTCATCGTGATTGTCCGTTCGAACTTCGGCGCCGTCGAATAAATATGGGTGGTTCGCGGCCTTCTTCAATTCCATAGCTGCAATGCAATCAATCAGCTCGAATCAAGGCGGATAGTACAAGGTACACACCGATATTTAGCAAACTGATATTGTTGTTTCCATTAGCACTCTTAACCAAGCCTTGGAAATTCTACGCCAGACGTTAGCTTGAAAGGGGATTGGAAGAAATACCAAACAAGTACCTTGGTGAGGATGTTCTTGTAAAAGTGTGTTTGCAGGCCACTCATTTCTACTCGCAAGATGCGCTCGCTCTTCGTCGGAAGCGAAGTCAGTACGTCCTTCTTGAGCCGTCTGAGCATCAGCGACTCGAGCTGCTCATGCAGCTCCTTGATCTTCGTCTCATGGTCCGCGTCGTTCAAGTCGAATTCGTTGGTAAGAGCAACTTTTCAGCGTCAGATTAGTCAGCGAAGCAAAGGAAAGCAAATCAGACTAACATTTTTCGGGCATCAAGAAGTGCATCAAGGAAAGCAGTTCTAGGATAGCTCGTCAGCACAAAAAAGGACACCACACCGAAACACGCACCTTTGACGTTGTTTTGTAGAGGTGTTCCCGTAATCAATAGTTTGGACGCCGCAGAAAACGATCGGAGGGCCTCATACAACTGGCTTTCGGAATTTTTCAGTCGATGTGCCTATCAGTAGGGGAGATCAGCGGCCACTACGATAATTCACGACTGCAAACACCCACCTCGTCGACGGCAAGTGCTTGCCACTTGATATCACCGAGCTCTTTCGCATCCCGCAGTGTCAGCTCGTACGTCGTGAGCAGCACGTTCATCTTGATTTTCTTGTTCGATGGCCCGAACTCGTACTTGCGGATGACGTCGCGAGCGTGGGCGTTCCCAATGTATGTGATAACGTTGATATCGGGAGCCCATGCCTGGAATTGCGTTTGCCAGGCGGTGATTGTGGACAGCGGGACGATGACTAGGAAGGGACCGTACTGATCCAGCTCATGGAAAAGATATGAAAGGAATGCCACAGTCTGGACAGTCTAAAGTGGGGAGGGATGAGTTGAGGTGTGGATAATTACAGGAAAGTAAAAGCACCTTGCCCAGACCCATTTCGTCTGCCAAAATGCCATTTTCACCCTTGCTCCACAGGTACGTGAGCCAGTTGAGACCCGTAAGCTGAAAGTCCTTGAGCTCGCCACCAGTGGCCACGATGTATTCGGGATCCTTGTCAATCTTGACGAATGCTGGTCTCCCGTGTCGCGGGTAAGTCACGCTCTTGTAAGGAAACTTGCCCTCCGCCTCGCGGGTTCGGTATGCCTCGATGGCTTCCTTGGCGATGGGCTTGACGTCTTTCTGCAGCTCCCAGGTGCAGTTCTCGTGGTTGAGACCGCTCCACTTGCAGAAGTACTCCATTTCGCCGTCGACACCCTCGCGATGTGCGACGATGCGTTCCACGATGCGGAATGTCTCCAGCTCCTCCTTTTCGCGCTCCTTGTCCAGATGCAAGGCTTCCACATCCTCGCGCGTTAGGCCTGGAGCGGTGACGCGAGCCTTCCACAGCTTGTAGGCCTTGATGTAGTTGTCGACGCGCTTCAGACCCTTGAAACGCCTGAGGAAGTCGTAGGTTTCATCGGTGTTGTGGAGATGGGAAAAGTTCTTCCACTTGATGTGGAATCGCTGTGCATGGCCTGTTAGAACGACACGAAAGACGGGTAGCATGTACGAACAACGTTGTCGAACCAAAGGTCCTCGGGATCAGCCTCCCGACCTTCGTCGCGACTGTGAGTAAGAACGGCCTCGATCTCGTCTTCCTCCAGGTACTGCACGGCAGGACCATTGTAGGCAGCGCTGCTGTCGTCCTCGTCGAACTTTTCAAAGTCCTGGACGTCGTCGACGTAGTTGGGGACCTTGACGCCTCTGCTGGAGACGCGGACTTCGTCGGCAGCACTCCGCCCCTTTTTCTTCTTTTTGGAACGGGAACCATACTCCGAGTCGGAATCCGAGTCGTTTGGCAGACGCACAGTTACTGTATGGGATGGTTGGAGGTGGAGAGGGGACTGGACGGACGGGCATGCGTACCTTTGGGGCGAGGGACGGTCGACGCCGACACCCTTGGCTTCTTTGGGACGCGCTTTCTAGCATATCCAGCGGCGTATGTGCCGTCGTCCTCGTCGTCGTCGGCTTCTTCTTCGCCCTGCTCCTCGTAGCCCTAGACAAATAGATAGAAAATAAAAAAGACGAAGACACGACCCTTTGATTGAACGCATACCGATTCTTCGGCCTGGCGCACTGGTTAGACCGCTACCACGATGAGCTAGTGCTGGAAACGTACCGAATCGATGTTATCGCCCGCAAAAGAGGAGGGACCTGCGACGGGCAGGGGTTGTGGGATGTGTGGGGAGTGGACGTCGTCGACAGACTCGCCCTCAGCATCGGAGTCGATGTCCATGTCGTTGTCGCTCTCATAGTTTATGCCGAGCGGGTAGGGGGAGGTAGCGGCGGAGGACATGGTGGCGGGAAGGAGTGCAGTGCTGCTGGCGTCGTGGGAGCTTTCTTCCGATGTCGCGCGGCGGTCGCCGGCAGCCGAGCCCCATTGCAGACCACCCCTCACAATAAATTACATTGATCACCCATAATTCCCAATATTTCTTTTGATATTTCTCAGATATATTAGCTGTATTCTACGCTATTCTCTGCTATTCAGCGCCCATTCTGCACCCCTGGCCCACCCAGTCAAAGCCCACAGACGCCCTTTCGTCACCGTGCGTGACGCCCTAAACGTGTCCACATCATTTGCCACAGCTGACAAGCTGATTTCGCCGTCGTTGCCATCCTCTGTCGCATCTTCTCTAATTTCATCTTCCCTGCTCGCCGTACACTCCCAATCCTCGCTTGCCCCGGCCAAGCTGTCAGCGTGCCCAACGTGTCCGATCACAACCCCACCTTCTACCCCTTCTACCCCTCGGCCTCCCCGCCGGCGGTCCACATCATGCCGTGATCGTCCCCTCATTCATTCGCTGGCGGTCATCATGCCAATGCTGTGACGTTGCTAGCCTGGGCGCTTTTGCCAGCACCATGTCCGGAGCCGCAGCGTCTAGCCACAATCATCATCCTCTGCTATGTGTCCCGTTCGTGCTCGTGTTCCCGTTGCCAATCGCTCCACTGTGCGGAAGCCCTCCCACGCCGTTATTGGTCACCGTTGATCGACTCGCCGGAGTTGGCCGTGCAGAGTTCGCCGTTGCCAGAAGCGGTCGAGCGGCGTTGAGCCGCTGTAGCGTCTTCATCGGGAACTTCGTCCTGCCACAGCTTTAAAAACCCCGCCGAGCACGGAGCGAGACAGGGACACGCACCGACATGTCGTGCACACCGGCAGCGGTTGGCAAAATACTTGCCATAAACTCAATAAATATACTTTACCCAATAGCAAAAATAACGCACTCGATAAACACACCGAGCACACGAAGCCGATGTCGATGATGTTCTTGTGGCAAAAACACGCTGCACGGAAGTCTACCTGTTCTTGGGTTGGCACCGAAAGCGTCTTCCTTATCGACGGCGGAGGAAGAAAGGACATCTACTCGGACCAACTTAGTCGTATTAGCGTTATACGGATGGGGAGTCGGCACACAATTAGGTATTGCAACAGGGCGTCCCGCTGTTCTAGGAAGATGTATGATCCTCCTGTCAGATGCGCCGCCTGCTGGAGAAAAACAGTGTTTGGGCCATAGATCTGGCACACATCGATGGTTGCTTTCTTTAGAATTACCTTTAGTTGATGTAGAGATCTAGATGCGTAGTGCTCACCAGCTTTTGCGCAGAGAATATCGCGTTCATGATCGGTATATACGACGTCGCAAGATCAGGAGAAACGGACAGAATGAGAATCCTTGGGTCAGGGAGAACACCAGGGTGGAAGCCGTTTGCTTGTGCTTTGGAATTTGAGTTTGGGGGAAGAGTTATTCTGTTCACATCTAATACGCGTCAGTCTTGAGATAACGGTCGGCCGTCGACCTTACAGCAGAGTGCTTTAACGACCGCTCCGACCAATGCAGACGGCGCTGAAATGGAATGGCATGAGCCCTGTACACCAAAACGCTCTCTCAAATATAATACCTTCCTCCTCGCTTTCTTTGAGCGAATCCAACTCGGACATTATGCGCTGGACCACCGTCGAATCCACGGCATGAAACGGGGGGTATGAATTGGAATTCGCATCGGCGATCGAGTCTGGGACAGGGTCCGACGAGGAGTAGAGTAATATACTAACCAAGTAAGCTCTCAAAGAGCAGCGTATGGCGCTGAAGGGGCACACCTTTTACCAGGAAACGCACCAAACACGGCCAGGGTATTCTCATGTCTACATGCTATGTGGGAGTTTAGGAAGGCAAGGAGCTGCGACAGAAATGTCGCCAAGGTGAGCGGGTAGGTGTTTTCAGGCGGTTCCCGAGATGAGAGGTCCCAGTGAGTCGGCGACAGGTCAATCACGACAGAGAGATGCGAGCCCTTTGTATCGTCGTCCATGGTGTTTTACGCGTCAGCGGTAGTGGAGGATTCCCTTAAAGTTCGGTTCCGGACGCGTCGAGAACAACGCCAACATGTGACACGAACAAGCTTGACTCTTACTTTCTCGGTGACGCGAAGGTCGATGTTATCCTCTGGTTTATCCCCACCTCTACGCGCCCCAAAGACCTATATTGTCGTTCATGGCGGCGCAGGCCTGCATGGGACTAGTTCTGAAGCAGAGGTAAAGAAGGCACTGCGGCTGTAAGCTCGACAATCGTCATTTATCGACAAACGAGTGCCGACAACCTCACTGGCAGCGCCTGCAACAATGCTCTTGGCTCGGACACCGCATTATCTATGGTAGAGACTGCCATTGCGTCGTTGGAGGATTCACCGCTCCTCAATGCAGGTCGGCCAACTCGAGTCTCCTGCACCTCTCAAATGAAATGAAATCCAGGCTATGGTTCAAATCTTACTCTGGACGGAACAGTTGAATGCGACGCTGCACTCATGGATGGTCGAACAGGCGACTTCGGGAGCGTCGGCGCCGTATCAGGAGTCAAGAACCCAATCCATCTCGCGCGCCGCATACTAGAACACTCTCGCGTCCCTGATCCCCTTGGTCGCATCCCTCCCTTGACACTCGTTTCGCATGGCGCGCACGCGTTTGCTTCTTCGCATGCCGTCGAATTGGTACCGCCTGAATCCCTCGTCACCCCAAATGCCCAGAAGCAGTGGACGACATGGAAGAGCCGCCTTGTGTCAGCTGATCCCACCCATCCCGCCGACACGAGCGGCCTCCACGCGTTTCAAGACACGGTTGGGGCCGTAGCGTGGAATCCCGCCGCCAATGAAATCGCGAGCGGCGTCTCTAGCGGCGGCATACTGCTCAAATACCCCGGTCGGATCGGAGAGGTACCACGTCCCCCGCAACTTCTAGCATTTGCTGACGGATGGATGAGGCTGCTGTTTTTGGCGCGGGGTGCTGGGCACAAGCGCCCGATGGACCGGAACGGCCGGGGATGGCATGTAGCATCTCAGGTAGATAAAAGTATTTCTACGTACTAGTGCCTGTGTTTACTACGACGTTCAACAGGAGCGGGAGAGTACATAGTCAAAGCCAACTTGGCTCGGTCCATTAGCGATGCCCTAAACAGCGCGCATCCCGCAGACGTAGACGCCCACGGGATTTTACAGCGCGTTCTAGTCGATGCCTTCTGGTGTATGTCTCAGTGAGCTTCTGCCATATACTTGAGTTTATTTTCCCGCAAGTACCGAGCCGAACTACCTCCAATCCGGATCCAAGCGCGGGAGTTGTATTGCTGACGACGGAAGACGACGATGAAGGACGACCTGTCGGTGCGGTCATCCAACCCTGTACGATTCGCGAATAAACAGGGCTTCTGTAGGACGGCTATGGTGCGCATTTACAACTCCCAGCATGGCTATTGCATGGGCGACGTCCGACAATGCAAGGGGGAAGGTAGGCAGGCGGCAGTTCGATAATACATTCTACTATAACAGGTGCTAGGCTCTTATTTTGCGCAGACCCAAGGACATGGAAGCTCGTACAAACGACCGGCCTCGGGTTTTCGTAACGGGGTTTCCACTGTGACACTGCGCTCTAGTGTATTATTATACAACGTTTGATAAATCGAAGACCAGGTCCCCTGGTTTTTTCGTCGCGACACCTTTCTCGGTCACGATCGCGCTAGAGGCAGACACGATGTCAGAGAAGAAATAAAATAGAGGAAACAGAACATGCCTGATCAAATCTGCGGGAGTGACGTCGAAGCTGGGGTTGTAAATACCCTTGAGGCCCGGCGGAGTGATCATCACGACGGCTTGCTTGGACCCCCCCTCGCTTGGATATAAAGCACCGCGCACGAGGCATGCTTCCAGCGGTGGCCGTTGTTCGATGGGAATACTAGTCAAAAACCATTTAGAAGAACATGGACTCGAGTAATGCAACCCTCACCCCGCCCCGTTTTCAACTGCAAGGTCGACGGTGCTGATTGGCGCCACGACTATAAAGGGAATTTTATGTCTTGCTGCGAGGACCGCAGCGTTGTACGTTCCGATCTACGTAGCGACACATGGGTCCGGTTTCCCATGAATATTGCCGCGACCAACCTTGTTGGCGGTATCACCGTTCTTGGCTATCCGATCGGCCCCCACCACTACGTTGAGATAATTTAGTAGCGACTGGATACCAAGTTCAACCCACTGAACTCACCGACAGCGTGGATGTTGTGATGCTGGAAAAGTGAACCAACCATGGTGTCACAAATCATGACGGAAGGAATTTCTAGCGTTTGTAGCTCCAAGGCCGTCAATCTGTTGCACAATTTGAGGAAATATTCCAAAGAAGAAGTAATGGGCAGCAATTACCTCGAGCCTTGATGATAAGGCGCCGTCTGCGTATAATACGCGGTGGCTAACTTCCCGGTTTCATGAAGGTACGTTATTAAACCTAGCGCCGTTCCATAGCCCTGCAGAAGTTTAGAGTATGTTCTTGGTAACATGGTGTATCCGCACTGAGGTAGCCAGCGATCCGGTGTTGCACACAGTCAGAACGTTGAGCTCGTTGCCCGCAGCCCCGTTCTGCTTTACCACATCCACTAGCCAATCCCCGCCCCATTGTGACATTTTCTTGTTCCGCCCGACGTCTTCGTCCGCGACCTTGTGTGCCTCAGCGATGAGATCTTGGCATATCTCGCGGGTAGATTTTCCGGCTGAAATGGATGTATCGAGAGTAGCAGTCAAACGCCGGGTAGCAGCACCTAGATTCACAGCGGTCGGACGGGCAGTATACAGATGTGCCAAGATCGGTTCCACATATGCTCTGACGCTGTCAGGGGAAGAGAGCAGCGCTGTTGACGGAGCTTTTAAAGCGCGAGATAGATCGGAAGCAAAGGCTAGGGCGGCAAGACTGGCGATTGCGGGGGCCCCCCGAATTTTCATGGATTTGATCGCCTCGTGCGCATCCTCGATGGTATTTATCTCGAGATACTCTGTGGTATGAGGAAGCAGCAGCTGGTTCACGATTTCGATTTTGTCGCCATCGGTTTTGATCGATTTGAGTTGGAATTTTGGCGCTACAACAGAGAATTATTGTCGGAAAGGTCCCAGCCAATGTCGCCATTACCTGGCATCGCAAGGCTGGTCAATTTGTCAAGTCGATTGAGGAGGAGAGTTCAAAGCGACGGGCCACGGCGGTCCGGAAGGAGGAATCATGAGCAAGATTAAATGTGTCATGTTCAAGAATCACATGAAAGCGGAAATGTTTCCTCCTCTGTCTTATCCAGCTACCTCGTCGTGTAGCCATTCACTCAAACTTTACCCGCTTTACTTATACTAGAGCGCTTGGGACAAGCCTTGGGATCGTCGCTCTCAAAGCATGATCGACCATCTACTCGGAAGGCCCAATCCGTACTGGAAGCGCACACAAGTGCGTTCCGTTGCCCTTGTTCATCATCCTACTAACGACATATTCCCTAGGTATTTCTCATTATATTCTTCTGGGTCTGGAGAATTGTGGGCGGAGGCCGCCATGGACCTCCAATACTGTTCCTCAGAAACATGAGTCGGAGACTCCGACGGTTCACGCCGTGGCAGATTGTTGCCAGCACCTTAACGGCCGTCTACGTTGTCCGCAATTTTGACAAGGTCCTTGGGCTCGTGTGTGCGTTGTTCTGTAAGATCCGAGTCCTCGCCGTGCTTATGTTTCCTTTAGCACCGGAGCCTCTTGCACGGCTCGTAGGTCCTTCCGTGCAGGCGGCATTAGATTGCTTCTAACGTTACTTGCAGTATTCACCGTCGTACTATCGTGCTACCTGGATAAACACTGGTCTCGATGCTGGATTCGCGACGGCGATGTCTATTCGCCAGAAGTGGCTGCGGGACATATGCTCTGTGCTGTTCTCCGGCTACTACATAATTTATCCCAATGAGGCAGACGAGAAGGCAAGTCATAAGCAGTGGTGCTGCCATAATTCATTAAATATTTGCTCTAGCTGCGCCGCTTTCGGGCTGTCCCCACCGTCGAAATGCTCCGGCGATGCTGGGAGAAGACCTCCAACCCATATGCATGTCGTTATTCGTATTTGATTCGTTCATCCATTAACCTTTGCAGCTTAGATTCGCGCCTTCACGTATTTACCTAGCGTGACTATCCGCCGTAAGATTCTCCTCCCGCGCCCGGCTTCGTCGACATATGAACGTCCGATAACCGGTATACTGTTCTTCGCGCTTCCCGAGAAGCAGCTCAGCAAGGCCACCGACCTGATCCTCGATTTTCCTGGCGGTGGGTTCGTCGCCATGTCGCCGGATCATCATGAGGAGCGCCTTAGAATGTGGGCAATTTCTACAGGCAAACCAGTCCTCTCAATAGACTACGGCAAGGCCCCCGAATGTACGGCGAACCTTGGTTATTCCTGCAGCGCTAATAATTAACATTTTTTCTAGACCCGTATCCATTCGCTATAGACGAGGCATTCGATACTTACAAAGTTCTGGTTGAGTCTTCTGGTGCTCTCCTTGGAATGTCTGGCCGGAAACTGAATGTATTGCTTTCGGGTGATTCCGCTGGGGCCACTCTTGCTGCGAATGTGGTTTTCAAGATCGTAGAGCACAACGAGCACCCAGCGAACCGCCTCACGGTGCTTCCACAGCCTATCGCTCTGGTGTTCAACTACGCAGCTCTTGATTTTAACTTCACCTCGTGGATGACTCCGGACAACCTGCGTGTTCTCAGAACGGAGGAGTCTTCTGGTATGCCCGGTCTCAAGGAGTTGGCCGCCCAGAAGGACCATTGAAGCACATTGTAAATCCCCGCTCCCTTGGTACTATCACCTATTGACCTTATATTCGCTGCAGAGCCCTTTGTCCATGGTGGGCGACAAGCGACCAGGCGTGCATCGCAGGAAACCCCTTCAGAGGCAAAATAGCTGGAAGGACACGATCCGCGGACTGACCAGTGGGGGCGAGAAAGAGGACGGGCACGACGAAGGCATTCGCACCCCACGGCGTAGACGTTCCTCTAGCGTCTTGAAGACACCCACTAGCCGCCGGAGCACCTTCCTTGAGCCCCGGCGACCGTCGGAAGACAATGGTGCCCAGGGAGGCGCTGACAGCGAGTCCGACCTGGAGGAACAGAACTTTGATCACTACCGCGAAGAGGACCGCCCCCTCCAGGCGCGGGTGCGATATGTGTACCCTCAGTCGTCTACCAAGACGGCAACGGTTCCGATACCGCGGAGTAAGTCTGCTGTGGTGAAGCAACAGCAAGAGCTGTCTGTGGCTGTTGAGGAGGCTAATACCAAGGCGACGGCGCGCATTGGCGGGTCAGGCAAGGAAAAGGAACCGATTGGGACCAGGCTGACCATGACGAGTCGGACGGGCTATTTTCAGGATCGCATTATTACTCCAAGTATGGTATGTATTTTCTTCTCCTTTTGTTCCAGCCAGAGCAGGTTGCTAAAAGAGCGTGTAACCAGATGCGGGCTATGGCTATCCTGTATATTGGACCACATCGGAATCCAGATTTTGCCACCGACTACCATTTGTCGCCGCTTCTCGCACCGAGCCATGTCTTGGCGCAGTTCCCGCCGATTTTAATGCAGTGCGGTGAGAAGGACCCACTCGTTGATGACACGGTCATTTTTGCTGGGCGGGTACGGGAGGCGAAGCGTGCGCGCAAGGTGGAGCTCGACTTGGCTATCTCTGGCAAGAGCGCGCGGTTCGGGGAGAGTCTGCGTATGAGCGATAGCTCGACACAAGCACCGATAGACCTTGCGGCACTCAAAAGAGAGCGGGACAAGCTGTCAAGGCAGACGGAGGAGGATTGGGTGCAGCTGGTAATTTGGTCTGACTGGTCGCATGGGTATCTGCAGATGGCTGCACTGATGTCCGAAGCCAAAGTGGTAAGTAATTCGAACGTCCGTGGGGCCATTGCTGAATGAAATCAGGTCATCGAAGAATTGGCCGAGTGGATCGACAAGGCGTTTGAGCGGTACGGGGTCAGCGCACCAATAATAACTCGAAGGCGGGAAAGCCCGGCTCGGAAGCCCGTCCTTACGCGCAGCATGTCCACGTCTGAGACGGAGACGGACGACAGTGGGATCACATTCGTCCCCAAGAGGCGTTCGCCGCCTGGGTCGCTGAAGGGAGAGAGTTGGTCGCCTACTGAGCCAGAGACGCCCGTAAATGTCGATACATTCGTTGATACCGGTCTTAACCGAGTGCCGAATGCGGAAACGGATGGGCAGCGGGTACGCCCTGGGGGACAGACGATCACGGAGACGGAGCTGATGCGACGACGACGACTGCTAGATGCGCACATTTTTGAATGAAGGAGATGTATAACATTGTAGAATATAATATCCATGTGGATTCGCCGCCGGCATTCAATTAGTCGCACAGCTTGCGCACAGCTTACACCGCCGCCGCTTGTCGATCGGTTAGAAGCAAAGCAGGTAACGGTGACTGTCACATTTAGCGACTCGACTACCACAGCCACGGCGAGATCTTCAGCCAAATGTCCTCACACTCTACTCCTTCTGCGATTCCTGCAGACGAACGCTGGAATGTAGGATATAGCGCTTACCCCGACCCCTCGCCCGCGACACACCCCCAGGGCCCCCCACCCCCGGAAGCGCACCAGCCATTCAAGGAAGACCCTTACTATGCACCGAGCGCCGCAGAACTCTACAGTCGCACCCAGAGAGCCTCCCCCCTTGACCACGACCAAGCAATGGCTGCCGGTGGCCCAGGCGTAAATCACTATCCCTCATCAAACGGCGTTCCTCGTCTTCCTCCCATCTTGCAAGTCGAGAAACAGCAGGTTACCACATCCGCGACCCAGCTCGCAAGCGCCAGCAGACGCAGGAACGAGGCGCACTTTGTCTGCCCCGTCCCCGGCTGCGGCAGCACCTTTACTCGTCGTTTCAACCTCAGAGGTCCCATCATTTCTATGTTTCCGCGGACATCTCTGACCGTCCTCCAGGCCATCTCCGCTCTCACACGGAAGAACGCCCGTACATCTGCGACTGGCCGAACTGTAAGAGAGGCTTCGCGCGCCAGCATGATTGCAAGTATGTGATGCTTTTCGGTTCTTCTCCCGGGTCTCATTTATATCTGGCAGACGACATCAAGCGCTGCATACTGCGAAATCCCAGACGAATGTGTGCGTTGGCTGCAAGAAGACGTTCAGCAGGCTGGATGCGCTCAATGTACGTCTCGTTCCTTCCGCACTTTGCCACTCGCTCACACACTTTCCAGAGACATCGTAAGTGCCATGACAACTTTGACCACACATGACAAAGCTAAGATTATACAGTTCGATCCGATGGTGGTGCGGAGTGCCGGGCTTTGAAGGAGCAGCAGCAACAGGGCAGCGGGAGCGCAGAGGAGATGGTCCAGAACCAGATGCAGCAGCAGCAATAGGATTCTCAGAGGACGCAGACTATTTTCATTGTACTACAGCATTAATTTCTTGGCCCGACAGCACATCCCCCCCCTAAGCTCGCTGAACGGCTAAACGGATCTGTTCTTCTCCGAATGCAAGTGCCGAGGTAAAACGTAGTCGGTAATATATGGACTTCGGTAGGTTACCCGTGTTCTTATCCGTATACGACGCGACTTTCCGCTCCTTTCCGGGTATCATAGGGAAATCTGCCAAATTCAATCGTTTGTATTCAAGATCACTTGTATAACGCATATATCAGTTCTTTTTCGTCTTTTTTTAAAAAGAAAGAAAAACGATTCTGATCATTTGGTCTGACTCCCACAACGGCGTATTCAGAGCAAGTTCAGAGTGCCCAGGTCAAGAAATAACACATGCTTTACACATGCTATTAGGCATACCGGCAAACTGCTGGCTGTGCAAAATGATATTTCTGGACATTGCCCTTTCTGAGATCGACCATGTCTCTACCTATGCTCGTCAATGGTGCCGACTGTGGCCCTTCCAATCCCTTGCAAGGCCTTTCAAAGCGCTTCGATCACGACAGAGGAATCCAGCAGGTGCATACCCCGTTCCTACTGCTGAATACTTGACTCAAAAGCTTCCAGGACCATTTCGGTGCTAGCCGTGCTGGATCCTCCAGAGAGGTAATATGCCTAGCTTTTGCGCATACAAGTCTCTGAAACCGATCCCTAGACCTTTCGTACCCAGCAGTCTGGAACACCCGGCGCCGACCAGGAGGCGGCACGCTTCTTCTCTACGGGACCAGCACCCCAGCTTGCGGGTGGCGCTTTCGATCTCTCGGCTCTTCATGGATCGCTACCACTTGCGCCTCAGCGGCACTTTCAGCAGCAGCAGGCCCCTTCAGCGTGGGCGGCCGATTTCATGAAGCAGCCCATCCTCGCACAGAAGGCTAGCAACATTCAGATGGAGGGACAGATGCAGCGCGAGATGAGCGCCACATCTAGTGGCGTCGTCCAACCCCCCGGTACGTCTTTATGCATGCAAGTACACTGCCGGCTACTGAAGTCATGTTGCAGGTGGCCAGCAGTGGAACCCCATGTTTACGCCGTATGCCCAGCCGATGCAGAATTTTATGCCCCCGGTGATGACGCAAACGCAACACCCATCTACCCAACACGATCGTACGCACTTGCTCTATCGATCTCATCTGCATCTATCTAATTAAATTGCCGCAGAAATAATGTGGGACCGCGAATTCAACTCGCAGGAAACTTTCCTTGCGACCCGCGTCCACGAAAGAGCAGCTACCGGAGTCACCCCAGATCCAGGACGCACGCCAGGTAGCGCGTGATGCTGACGAGCTTTCGCGCACTGCTGGGCTGCTACTGGAAACAGTAAGGGACGCGCAGAACCCAAAGTTTCAGAAAAGCGAGTTCCTAAGCCTCATGAAGGGCCTGCGGGATCGTGAGATTGTTGTGGAGGGCAACGAGTTGGTGCAGCACACAGGACAGACGTCTGGATGGGCAGGGGATTTCCAGGCTGATCTCAAGGGCAAGGGTAGGGCCATCGACGTCCCGCTGGGGCATGCGATTGGCATGGAACATGTGAGGAGAAAATCTGTCAGCTTTGCAGAGACGGCAAGTATAAGGTTGGCGGAACAGCGGGAGGCGGACGAGGGATTGCTGGATGAGGACCCTAACGACGCGTACTTTCGGCAGGAGAATCAGGAATATCAACACTTCTGGAGAGAAGTGAACGCATCAGCGCCTCCGCAGGCATCGACGTCGCATGCGGAGTGGGACCACTTGCAAGCGGATTGGGATAATTTCGAGGCGACGCACAGAGGCATCAAACTTGTTGACCATTATAAATTCCAACAAAATAACCCTTACGTTTCTGGTGCGCCCTCCTTCACGACACGCCACCATCTCGCGCACCAGGGCCGCCGCGACTTCCTTGACGTGAGCCCCCACCATATTCCTCAGCCAACGCATCAATGACCCCACCACAGAGTGTACTGGAACTGGAAGCAGTCGTGCAGCGCAACATGTCGGACGCCTCCGCGTGGTACGACCTCGGCGTCAAACAGCAGGCCAACGAGCGTGAGCAGCAAGCGTTACAGGCGCTTACACGCGCCGTCGAGCTCGACCCCCTCGCACCTCCCCGCATGGCTCGCGCTGGCCATCTCACATACGAACGACGGCGACCGCGGTGCGACGTACAATGCCGTGCGAGAGTGGGTTGACCGCAACGAGCGGTACGCCGGCGCCGTGCGCGCGCATCGGGCGGCCCACCCAGAGAGCGTGGACGCGTCGCTGCCAGAGCGCTTTGGGGCGCTGATCCAATGTCTTATGGCTATGGTGCGGAGCGACACGACGGGCGTGGATGCCGACATTCAGATCGCCCTTGCGGTTCTGTTGAATACTAACGAGGTGCGTGCTGCTGGCTTGCGCCGTTTGTGGTGGGGACTATATTTAAACAATTGCTAGGACTATGAGAAGGCGCAGGATTGCTTCCGCACCGCACTGGCTGTTCGACCCGATGTAATTTGATTCAGTCGGTGTCGGCAAGGTGCTGAATGAACTTCAATACAGGACTGGCTTCTTTATAACCGCGTTGGCGCTACGATGGCGAACAGCGGTCGCGCGGAGGAGGCGCTGCAATACTACCATCGCGCGCTGGAGCTTAATCCTGTTTATATCAGAGCTAGGTATGGTTCTTTCTACAGCGCTGTATCCTGTCTCATTCTTCTTGTCGTTAGGTTCAACCTAGGAATTTCTTGTATCAATCTCCGTGTAACTATCTCCCTTGTTTTAGTTCTGCCTTGGTGACTTATGCCCCATACAGCGCTTCGACGAAGCGGCGCAGCACATTCTCGACGCGCTGGGGCTGCAAGAGAGCGACGCGGTCTCGAATGAGACGTCCCAAAGTCGGGTGACGACGACGGCGCTGTGGGATAGCCTGCGCACCGTGTCGATGCATTTGCAGCGGCCGGATTTGGCTACTTTCTGCGATCGGCAGGATCTCGAGGGTGAGTGCTTTCGTTGTGTGCTCACGGGATGCAGATGCTGAGCCGCTGTACAGGATTTCGAAGGGGCCTGCAAGTGTGAGAACGGTAACAACACCAGGACTGGTGGACTTCGAGGTCGTTAACATCCACACGTGACCGCGTTTTTTTCGGTGGAGAAGGTGTACATGTAATATATGTATGCGTGTTCTCGAATACATTGGAAGGACCGCCCGAAAGTCCTTGAAAGAATGAATGGACCGATTCGAGCAACGAAGTCGGATCAATGAGCTGGGATGTAGCCAGCGGAATGCACATCAACTTGGGATACAACAAAATCGAGGATAAATGACGGTCATTCTTCAAGAACCTCCTTCATTCTTTAGGCACTTTAGGGCTATGCTGTAGAAAATGCAACAAAGTAAACAGACCTTGAGTCATCCCCAACCGTTTCTCTTTGTCACTGTAGCGCGCCTTGAGCTGTTCGAGCATCTCCATGTCCTCCTTCTCCATCGAGGGGTTTTCCGCCATGCGCTTCATCTTTAGCATGAGAGCATTGTCAGCTCTCTGCTTAGCGACTACATCCCGCACATCCTGCACGTCCAAGTCGCTCATGCTGATGAGAGTTGGTGTCCTTCGGATCATATTGCCTTGCAAGGCGTTCAGTGGTGACACGCTCGTAATGTGTAGTACGGACACGCGACGAGAGCAGTGTCGGCTGCGTGCCTGCGGTTTGTCTGCGGCGCAGCAACAATGGCAAGTATTAAGTGCGGCCTCTCGTGTTTACCATTGTTATCAACAAAACTCTCTCTTTCTCGTTGACTTCTACCAAACCATGGAGACCTTCCTGCGCATATCCGAGTCTATCAAGTCGTTCCGAGTCTGTGTTGCCGCCTGAATCCGAGTTCCTTTGCTCATGAGTCCACACACAACAGGAAGCGAGACTGTCCGCTTTGCGCGGTCCGACAGAATTCTTCGACTTCCAACGCATCTCGCGTCCTGCAGATTTGAACACGGCTGTATCGGTACGTCCCATTCTATTCTTCTGCAAATGCGGGCCAACATCCTCGCCACAGCGTATATCATACAACACCCGCTACTTCTCTGGTATGGACCGACACGTAGCGCGCCTCGCATGAATTAACTCTGTGCCCCAAGGAAACTACCTGATAATCATTATCATGCTCGCAATCTATGCCCTGTGAGCAGCCCTTGTCGTCGACGTCCCCGTCAGCGAGCTCACCTGTGCCCCCACAGAATTTCCAACCGTATACTCCTCCTCGCCTTGGTATTCCTGGTCGGAGGGTTTGCCGCCATCAACAAGTTTGGTGCGCCGTCCGTTCCCTACTTCATATAACTCCCGCTCACGATGCTGCAGCCCCGGAACCAACACAGGTCGGCGATTACATTGTCACCCAAAAGTCCCTCTACATCGGGTTGTTCGTTATCGGCATCCCGCTCCTTCTCTACTCGGGCCCTTTCGGTACCCTGTTCGGGCTCGTCGGCGCCTCTGGAGTCCTTATCATCGGCCACGCAACCATGATTGAACCGGGCGTCGAGAGCGAATACGCTGCCGTCGAAAACCAGGTATAGATAGCCGGGAAAGCGAAAGAGGTGTATGGTGGTTGGACGCTGCTTGTGTAACTTACATATTCTACTACATTCCTACTACGCTCGTCTCTTTTTTAAGTTAAATGTCACGCGGATTCATTTTTCTCTTTACGAGTACAATTTTATTAAAGCGATACAGGACATTTCGTGTTTTGGTACACGTTCAAAGGCGGAAGAGCGGATTCAGGCGACGACAAGAGTACGATGACAGACAGGAATAATACGATCTGTGATGGGTCCCACCAGCGAGAAACGGAAATAGAGTAGTAATAGTACAATGTTAGAGAAGTGGAAGCCACTGGCCTGCAGAGAACCACGAGTGAGCTATATGTTCACAAAAAAACAATGTACGTACCTATGACCACGCTCGGAAGGTCACAACAAATCCCTTCGTATGGAGAAACAAAGGTGGCAGGGACGGGCGCTCCAGAGGGTTTCAGGAGAACGCAGTGGGAGAAGATCGACTGCGTCGTATTTTCGAAAGCATGAGAAGCGAAGCTTTCCCAGTATTCAACGACGGATTGGTTCTCGAAGAGCTATTACGGTCGAATATATGAAGAGACGTCACGAATTGCAGCGCATGTGGACGGACCTCGTAGATATATTTTTTTCGCCCGAGTAGCTCGTCCATGGACCATTCTGTCAGCATACAAAACTCGGGCGCGACAAGACAAAATCTCCCCCGTGCGGCGCCAGACCACGGTCGGCGTTCCGCTGAAGGAGATGAGCTTGTCCAGCTCCTGCGGCGCATTATCAGCGGTGAGATGTCACACAAGAGATGAAGTGTGACGCACGAGTAGTGTGCGCTGGAAGCACTTCTCCACAAACACCTCGTCGTCGAACGAGAGCGGCATTTGCAGCGCGATGAGCGACGGTCGGAATATCGCCAGCGCGCGCACAATGCGCAGGATGTCGTTTTTCTCGAATCTTTGGACAGGGGAGCAAAAGTGTGTGGTAAAGCGGAGAGGAGTATTCAGGGAGGGGGTTACCCGTATAGAGGGAAGAAATCAGAGCTCGAGTCCCAGAGGCACTCTTTTTTTCGCACAATAACCTGATTTTGAAAATAACAACACGCACCGGCCTGGCAAGTGTTTCATGAGGAAGTGATATCCTTCCGTGTAGTCGTACGGCATCGTAACGCGGTCGTTGATTTTCTGCAGCTGAGATCCACCACCGTGACGGGCGTACTCGGCATGCCATTATGTGCAAAGGAGGGTCCGGCCGACTGCGAGGGGGATATGCTGGTGAGCGTCGGAGATCAGTGGACGGCCATCCAAGGGAAACGCGGTTGGAGGGGATGCAGTTCTTGCTGAAATTGCGAGGGATACTGCGGCTGGTCTTGGTCTGGCGGTTGTTGATACGAATACGTGAGGTAGTTTGCCGTGGGCGAAGTCGAGAGAGTTGTATCCGAGGGGCTGAACAGCTATTTGCTGATCAGGATAGGGAGGGGCGAATTCAGTGGCGCCTCCCAGGCGTTGAGATGGTCCGAATTCCATCGGGTCGTCTGGCGGCCATGTGGTATATGGTGCGTCAGGAAGTGGTGGTGGTGTGTGCGCGACACCTCTGGAGGACTCGCGCGGGTGCCCAAAATTGATGAAAGTATGGCATACTCCATGTTCGCAGCTTCGGAACCAAATTGAAAGGGAAAGCCGGAGTCGAAAGGAACGCTATTGAACATTTGATCACTTGGATCAAACGGTGGTTCCGCTGCTTGTCGTAAGGCTGTCAGACAACGGAGAGAATAGCAACCGCTGTAACTTACGTGGGGGTGGTGCGGCAGAGAAGGTTCTGCGCTTGTCTCGGGTGCCGAGGACTTTTCACTTCGCGACTTCAATTTTTCTAAGCAGTGCACGTGATTAGATTCAGAGGTTCAGAGCCCAACGAAGAACCCAGTGTCTAACCAAGTTCTTCTTCGTCGCGAAGATATTTTGCCTTCTTGCGGTGGCCCTCTATGCAGTCGGCTGCAATACCGCGCTTCACGCAGCGCTGGCACGGTCGGGCTGAAAATAATGTAAGCACCACGACCCTAAATAAAGCGGGAGGCTGTTACCGTCGTCGCAGGTCAGATGCGCCCTTCTGACAATGCGCGCAGGCACGGCTGGCCTTCTTTTTCTTTGGACCGTCTCTGCCCCGGGGCGGGATAGGACCTGTGCTGGGCTTCGGGGGGAAGGAACTGTCCACGGTATCGTCGCCTGGATTTTTGAAGGGGAGATTTGGGCCTGTTACCGCTTAAGAGAAGCCGGAAAGTTGGGAAGAAGTTGGCGGAGGTTGTGGTTGTATCTGTTTCTGGGCCGGTGCTGTTTGCAGTCGGGTTCGATTCAGGTGGGGGGAAGGGTGCCGAGGGAGTAGGGCGAACGGTGGTCGACATGGATGAGGACTACAAGGCACCAGGCGGTTTGGAGTCCACGGCCACAGTGAACGTCGTAGCTTGAATCCAAGTGCGGATACCCCACGGCGACCGGCCCGGACATTATCTAATCATACCAGCCATCATTTCTGGCAACTTCAACTTTTTCATGACTCTTTCTACTTTGCTTGCATCTCGTCTGGGGCCTCGGCAGGCAGCTCTGGAAATCTCTTGGATGAAGCGCGCGCGGTCTCCCAGTCCCCTAGAATATTTAATTTCTCGAAGGCTTCGCGGAGAGCCGCTGCAGTATATTCTCGGTACACAATGTTTCTATAGCGCTTCATCAGCTCATTATTTATCCAGGCGACCAGCCATTTGGCCCTCTTACTCTCACGGTCAGGGCACCCGTTCTTATTCCCAGACCAGAAACCGAGCATTGGACAATTCGCCTCGCCGATTTATTGAAGCCATCTTTATCTCGACCTCTCTCGTTCTCGATCTCGGCACCGGAACTGGCTGCATCCCTCTCCTTCTCTGTCACTTATGGCTCCCAGGGAGCGTCCAGGCACATGGTGTAGATATTTCGTCAGATGCCGTCAGACTGGCCGATGAGAACGCAGTCCTCTGCGGCTTCGCGCAGTCCATACAGTCCGCTGACAAACCTGGAAACACTTTCAAAGCTATTCGGGCCAATTTCCTGGACCCTGCCTTCCCAAAAATGCATCTAGAGCCTCCGTTTGATGTAATAACGTCCAATCCACCCTACATTTCTTTCGAGGAATACAACCGACTCCCCGACTCTGTTATATCTCATGAAGATCCGAAAGCTCTCTTCGGGGACCTGACGGCCTCGATTTCTATCACGCCATCGCCGCACTGGTGGCTCGGAAAGGCTTTCTCAGCAGTAATGCGGTTGTCGCCGTTGAGGTCGGCGACGGGCAGGCGGAAATGGTTCAAGACATCTTCAAGAAGACAGCCCAGATGAAGACCGAGGTTTGGTTGGATCCTTGGAAGAAACGACGCACAGTTGTGGGTCGATCCGCAATAGAAACTTAGCCTCCATTCTTGCCCCGATCAGCCCCTATTAGCCGATATATGCGTCCGCTGCCGCCCCCTGTCTCTATTCTTCTTCTTCCTCACAACTACACCACCGAAATGACCTCTATAATCCACATCGCTTATTTTGCTCGCCCCAGGAGCAACACCTACCCCCAGGCCTGCCGTCAACCGTCTCATCGCAGAAAGGCGAGCCAGCAACAGCGGAAAGCCTCGCATCCTGCAGGACGTATGCCCCGGGACATTTGGGAGGAGATCTTCATCCATTGTCTCCCCACTCTTCCTGATCCCGATAGTCCTTCGTACAACCGACAACCAGAACTACTGAACCACCTGTCCGCTCCACTCCTCCTGACCAGGTGTGCAAATCGTGGCGCAAGGTAGCATTGTCACTGCCGGACTTGTGGACCTCATTGTCGGTCGTCGTTCGGAGCGGCCGAGCCTTCCCTTCTCTCGAACTCGCTTCCAACTGGTTAAAGCGAACAGGAGGTCTCCCGCTGGCACTTTCGCTCTACCAGACAAATGAGTCGGAGGGAAACCAGGAGGTGGCAGACGACATACTCGCTCTATACATGCGGTATATGACTCGCTGGAGGGATGTTCGATTGGATATCGCCAATCCCACTTACGGGAGGTCATTACAGCCCATCAACCTCTACGTCCCCTTGTTGGAGATGTTCCATTTGACAACGTGCTGGCGCCTGACGCCCAACGAAGAGATCATGCAAGATCTTTTAAAGATGCTTGAGATGGCCCACTGCTGTCGAGCTTT
>JARJCX010000558.1:0-47051 GCA_029282285.1 Mycena rebaudengoi
CGCTGTTTGTGAACAGCTATGAGGTGATGAAGTGTATGTGGATTGCTGACTCTTCCGTCAAAAGATGGACGAACCAATTCAAACAACAGTACATTGCTCTTGTAGGTAGGCAAGGCGATGATCTCGTCCAGGAACGCATCAAACCGTTTCTGGTATTCCTTTCTGGAGATATTGGGGGTAGCTTTGAATATTCCCACAAAGCACGCGCGGTCTTTACGGAATGGGGGCATTCTGAGTTGTTGAGTGTGCGGCTATATGATGAGAGAGAGGGCGAATGTTCGCCTCTATACTTATGTGGATTCGTGAAGCAGGCGAACTTGGATGTGTGGCGTGAGTATCCAGGTTCCGAATCGACATGTTTGTGGAGATTGGAAGAAGAATTAGCCTCAGGAACGCAACGCATGAGTCGGTGCGGGAAATACTGTTGCTGAGAAAGGACGAAGTGTCCAGAATAGCGCGAACGTGGGTGCCAAGAAAATGCAAATTTGCATTGATATGAAGTTAGGGGCAGCAGAAAATGAGCGAGCTTCGGAACGCGGTGCTGTCAGCCCGCGCCGCATTAATTTCGAAGAGGCGCGGCTGGTGATGCCAAGAAAAGACGCCGTGGGCCAGTCAATGGCCAGGTGATAGAAATACTAAATGTCGCCATCGGGGTGAGTCCCGGCGCGGGCCAGGACCGAGGCAGTCAGTTAAGTCCAATTCGGGAGCCTGAAACATCCGTTTGTGCCCGGAGTGCCTGGTAATCCATATCGCAGGCAGTTGGAGTAGTCCTGCATAAAGCGCACAAAGGGCGGCACAAGGCGGGTATCTCTCGGGCCGAATGTTTCGGCCACAATCGAAAGTGCCGAATCGGGGTGATGCGCCCTTGATTGCGCCCGTTAACTAACTAGCACTTGATAAATAAAAAACTGGCAAGTGGACGTGAACTGTGGGGGAAAATATCCAACACCAGGGCGCACGCCCATATATATTTGGCTCCGTAGGAAGAGAATGAGCTCTCATGTGAAACGTCTACTCTGATTATGATCCGGCGCGCATTGTCAAAGAAGGGACCCACGCAAAGAGAGTATTAATGCAATTATGCAATACTTATTACCATTCAAAGCTATCGATAATCACTTTATGTCAATAGCGAATCTCCCGCATTACTACTTTTTCCAGTGGAATTTAGTGACCAGTAAGACCCCCGACGCTGGTCCAGAATCTACAACACACCCTCGTCAGCATCGCATATAATTATGGCAAAAAAAACATAACAAACGCACTCGCAGCGCTCCAACACTTTCCTCTCCGTCTTCACCGCCCTCACGTCCGGTATGTCCCCTTCTGTCTTGTTGAACACCATCTCCGTACGTCCTCCGTCAGAATCACTCTTATACTGATCCCACCGAGGTGTAATGCTGCCCGGATCGATCTTGACATTCGGGTCGAGGGAGATCGCAACAGGCGGTGAAGCTTTGTGCGAACGCGTCGATGAACTGGTGTTGTTGAAACACGGGGAAAGTCGAGCCGGGGACGTCCGCGCCAATGTGGGCGAAGTAGTACGGCAGGTCGCGGCCGTGCAATCCAGGGAGAATCGCGAACTCGGCCTGAGGAGTGGGTTCAGCGAATGAGAAGATGCATATGCGACGAAGCATATCGTACCTTGAATGCGCTCCCGGGGAAGGCGCGTAGCAAGGAATACGTGGGGCACATGAATACCGCTGGAGGTGAGTGTCGGAAGTTATTTGCATTGAATAATTGCGCAAATCATGGACGGTACTTTTCACCAAAGAGAGCGCAGACTGGTGACAGGGGTGTCCCGAACATGGCATACAACGCACCGACTTTCTCTGCCTGTGCGGGACGGAGACGCGGGTAGAGGGCCATAGCATATTCGGATATGTCGCGCGTGGCGGGGTCGCTCGGATCCACAAAGATGTCCCCCTCGAACGTGTTTGTCACAGCGAGAAGCGCTTTCTGCAAGTGCGCCGCGTAAGTATAGGATAAAGCTAACTCAGCAAGAAGTGGCTCACACCGTTGACCTTCCCCTGCGCAAGAGCGCGCGTTGGCCGCTCTCGGATGAATTCGCCGTCCACCACTGGTGTGAAAGCTGGGGTGGAGGGGTTGATGTTCACGTTGGCGGTTTCCAGGGCAGCTGCATCGGCCGCGCGTAACAGGCCATCGAGTCTTTTGTCCCCGTGCAGCTGTTGGCGGCGGATAAGATGCCAAGGTCCCAGAAAGATGGAATCTGAATAGACCTACTTGGTTTGTGCGACAACTTTACTGTAGTACATCTGCGTCGTGGCCAAGGGTGAGTACCAGGCCCGCGCTACGTGAATTCCTATTCGCGTACCTCAGGGATCCGGTCGTTATAGTTGTATTGTGAGGGCACGTATGTCGAGGATGCGATCGCGCCTCGGAATAGCTGTGCGTTTGTCTCCCGCCATTCGCAATGACATGCTGTAAGACTGAGCCAGCGCCTGCAGCATGAAATTAGGGTTGGCACCAAAGAACGCGCGCATCGTTGGTCGCACCGGCTGATTCACCCCAGATGGTGACTTTTGACGGATCCCCACCGAATTTGAAGATCTTGATGGATCGCGTTTAAGTATTATCATTCACAACTTGGATCACAACGCACATGTTTATTGACCCACCGCAGGGCAAAATCCTGGTCGACTGTCGTGGCATCGCGAAATCAGAATTTTGAAACTGCCAGTGGATATAATAGGACGTACGCAGGCCGTTATTGAGGGTACCGTGTTTCTTCATCGCTGATCCCGCAAGGAACCCTGAGATGAATCCTTGTCAGAATCCTTCCTTGGAATCCCTGAGGCCAGCTGGCTCAACGAAGAGGCCCAGTCGGTATTGTACGATCACAACTACGACACCGCGGTTACTTTGGTTGATGATGTCGCTTCCCCTCGGAACTGGCTTGACGCGCCAACCGAGTATCTGTGCGGACGGGTTGGTCAGATGAATGAAGGGGCAAAGGAGACCCTGACCCTCCGCCATGAAAATAGACAAGCGTCGGAAGCCTGCCGACTGGCACGCCGCCTGTGTTGCTCGGGTAGTAAACACTAATTAAGGTCAAATATGATACGGCTGAATGGTCGCTCTAAATACGCACCTAAGAGACAAGCAGTCCTCCGAGGAGGCTACCACAACTTCACGCCTCCCCACCGGCGTGGCCGACGCTGCAGGAAGCCCGCCCTGAAAGCACTGGCTCGGCTGCACGACTGCCTGTTGCACACCACTAACAGCCGAGGGAGGATAAGGCGCTCTGAAGCGCAGGTTCCCTGGTTTCAATCAGATTCGAACGTCGTCATGATCTGGGTCGATGAACCTACCGGTTGGTGGCGCGGCATACCGGATTCCTAGAATGAAGTGATGTTGGTGGATTGTCCACCGCTCCCTGGTACCGTGCGTAGCCCAGTTCGATCACAGGCGACGATTTCGCGATTGCGGCATATTGCCCGCCCCAGAGAGCGGAAATGGCTAGGAGGTTCTGCACTCGCATTTGACTTTTGAAGATGCAGCGGAAGATGATATTTTTTTGGACCTGGGGGTTGACCTGGGGCTTTTTATACTATGTTCGGATGTCGGTTTCCGAAGAAGTGATTCCATTTCCGGCGTGTTTCCGAACGGCGGAATGAAGGCGGAAATGCTATTGAATCAACTTTCAGTTACTTTAAGCGGTGACTCACGCCTCTGCTGACCGCGGTCCTCGTAGGGCTGTGCGCCGTGCCCGTGACGGGCACGGCCGTCGTTTGGACGGGTAGCGAACGGGTACAGCCGTCCCGGCCCCGTACCGTCGCGAGGTTGAAAAATATCTCTACGGGACGGGACGGGTACCGGGACGGCCGTCACGGTCGTGCGCCGGTTTTTTTTAGTCCATTTTCATTACCCTAGTTTACTTAGAGCATTTGAATGATATTTGTTAAGCCTTTAAATAGCGATCCGACAGTTTTGCACAAAGAACTCGAACAATATGGGGAAAAAAAATGAATACGAGTTTTGCATTTCAAGGCAAGTAGGGAGGGTAGGTCGACTCGTTGGCCAAGAACCTCCGCGCCGGATGGATAAGCAATATTATCCAATCATGCACGTCGGCACGGAGAGTCGACAGTAAGGTAGAGCATGATAGTAGAGCATCCATATGGCAAATGGTGGGACATTGATGCGTGATCTTTTGTTGTGATTGGACCTGTCTGTTAGCTCAGAGGGTATTTGAGGCTGCGGGCAGGGTAAACCTGGTGTTTGACAGCGCTATGAGCATGTTAAACGCGTCGGGGCACAGAGTGAACACATGAGGATGTAGTTAAGTGGTTCGGAAAGGCCGAGGCATAATATTTTTAGATTGCCATTCAAGATGATTGCCGTCCCAACCATAAGTAAATATTGATCGATCTACACTGGGACGAGCTCGCTCGCTGCTCGCTGCTCGCGGATCCACGCACTTCACAGGCCAATCCGTTCAACTCCGTTGACCCGTCGACGGCCGTTGTTCCGCCGGCCGTCGGGTCAGCTAGCCGTCCCGTCGCCGCGCCGTTTGAAAAAAGCTAAGATGCCCGACGGAACGGGACGCCTACCCGTCGCACGGGACTCGTAGAACCGTCGCGACGCGCGCGGCGAACAGCCCTAGGTCCTCGCAGCCGAAGCTATCGGGCCACGTCGCGAGAACTTTCCTTCTCGAAGCAAGGGCAAATTAAACTGTACGTCATACCATGCACTCGGGCACGAACCTTTCAACGCGGTTAGTCGAAGCCATATTGAAGGGAGGATCTTCCAGCAAAGAAATGGGCCTACTACGTTCTCAGTACGTTCGAACTGCTGCGTGACTGAGAGAGACGAAGTTGAGAAAGTGTTTCCAGCATTAATCAGGAGTGGAAAGGGCGACGTGAAGCAAATGGAATATAAGAAGTTAGAGCGTACGAAGAAGTCATGATCTGCTAAAGCGGACTGGGAGCAAGAATATGAGCAGAGAGTACAGCCCGAAGCGACGAATAATCACGCACACCACGGATAAACTTTGGAACCTGCAAAAGAAAGAGGGAGAAGACCATAGCTCAGGAAACCTGTGAACATTACCATCGGAATCCGCGCCACTGAACACCAGCAGTTTTCTACCTGAGGCCAATGCTGGTCACACGTCAACGCCGTCTCCGTGTCCTGTCCGATCATATAGGCAAGGTCCTCTCCAGTCGGATTTCACAAGTTCCTTTCTATCACTAATTCCATATGAATTAGCCCAAATTATTTACCATGGTTTCATCCAAATCCATGAAGAATTGACTAAGTTATGGGTAATTCTTTAAAAATGTCCCAAAACAGAAATTCTCTGACCCTTCGGTACTGCCAACGGCTGTAACCGCTGTCCCAGCCGCGTTTTTTGAAATTATCACCGAGGGGCATTTATGTACAAGTGGATACCGAAATTTAAAGGAGCTGTAAGGGCGACCGAATAACTATCTGACATTCGCAACGCACTTGCCATTCACAACACCTGCTTCTGGCGCGTGCCCGCAGTAATACCCATCGGGAGGTAAGGCGGTTATACCAGTTGTAAAACGTCGATCATTAGGAAACGTCTTGTTAAGGTCATTCAATTGTCTCAAAGTGGGATGTATTAAGGTAGGTAGGTAGGCATATTCGGACGCGGTCCCATCAGGAAACAGCCGGGGTCTGTACTACATACATTGCGTCAGAATATATGCTACGGATACCCTCAAAGGTCACTGCATTCCACTTGTAACACTTGTAACAGCGGCTCCGCCGACTCGACGGCCACATTCAACTTCACGCTGTCTGCGCTTGCTTTGGTCTTCCTCGACCGCGGATTCGCTCTAATCCGTCTCATTATCGTAGGCGTCGCTATCTACTACTTCTTCCCTTAAGGTTGTGCCGCCACCTCCATCTTAATCCTCGATGGTGGTGCTCCGATCACAGTCGCATATAACGATCTCACGACGGGTGTTGGCCTAGGTAGCTGAGGAATGTCAAACCTCTCGAACGGCCCACATACAGTTGTCAGTACCGCGGTGGATGCGAAGGTTGACGGTTTCATGTATGTGTACCCTGCCAGCTTTCGACGAAGGCTTTCCTGAACAATACAGATACACCGTCGAGGAACGCGATGCTGTCCCTGCTGCACCGGTAGGAAGCAAGAACATCTTCCTTTCCGTGGGTGCGTCACTTAGGGCCAGTTCGGATGTCAGATGCAAATGCGCATCTGCATCTGAGACGACCGCAGATTCCCATATTTAGAAATATGACAAACAAATCACAAACATGCGTGATTTTTTGCGTGACAGAGGATGTCATGACGCGGAAGCCTCGGCCGTTGTCCTGTCAAGCGTCGGGATGGGCGGGATGGACGTCGGGACGGCTGCTGGGCTTCCCGCCTTACGGAATAGACCTTAAAACCATATTATTTCTTCCTCGTTCATCTTATTATTTATTCTGCTAATTCGCACCCATCCAGCCCAACCTCGAACCCAGATTTAAATTCGACGCCGTACGTCCCATGTCCCCCCACCTTGATCCAGAAATCCACGCTAACCACCCCACCCCGCAGCACACCCAAAAAGAAAGCCCTTCTGGCGGCGTAAGCGCCGGCGCAGTCATCGCCGCCCTCGCGGGCCTCGGCATCATCGCAACCATCGCGTTCTTCCTTCTACGCCGACAGCGGCATGCACTTGCACCTGCGCATATCGAGCCGCTAGTAGTTGCCAATATTAATACCAACACGAATACCAACAACCACGGAGCTGCTTTGGATCGGGGACACGTTTCCTATGCATCCTGAGACGTGTACGGGATTCCACTTGCGAGCGCTCCAATATTCCTTGAGTGGTACGGTCCTCATAATTCGCGATCCAACTTGGCGCTGAGAGTTTCGGCAATTAGTGGTACTAGCAGGGACAAAGATGGATTGACTCACACATAAAGCGCTTTAAAGTTCGAAATAGCTGAAAGACACAATGTTCAATAATTCCCGACCCAGATTTTCATCCGGATTGTGGGAAGAGCTGCGGCGGTGAAAGTGCCGGTATGTGTTTCACACCCAGGTCACTCTGATGCGAGGAGAACTACTAGATGACGACCAGGGCTTGTTGAGATCATCTATGAACCTCTTTCTGGAGAAATTTGCGCGATGCCAATATTCGGGAGTCATCAGAGCCGAGAGGCGCGAACGATGTCAGTTAGGACATGAGGCAAAGGGGAGGTGCAGGGGACTCGAATGTGCTAGGGTAGTCCGAGTCTATCCAGTGGTCGAGGAAACGAATTCAAGATCGATGGTTATTACCTAGGTGAGGAGAGGCGGGCGCGCGAACAGCAATGATCCTGGCCTTGTAATTAAGTACAAGGCTCGCGATCGTGGTGGGCGAGGTGATGCAGTCGGCAACAACAATAGACACCGGCGTCAACCGGGAAATCCCGCTCAGTCCTCACCTTCAGCACCAATTCCAAAGGAAACTTAGCTTGGAGTGCTAGATGTTTTAGACAATTGGAAACACGGCAAGTGATGTATATTTAAACTTGAATGTGACTTCTTCTATCCTATCAAAATTTCAGGAATTACCACGGAATCATTTCGAATCTTTCAAAATTGTGGATGCAACTTTGGAGTTCTTGGCTTATTCTCGCCTGAGATGTACATTACGGAACCCGAATAAATTTTGATACTGAAATCCATTCCTTATGTCGTTCACAGCAATATAACAAACATATTCCGCATCCTCCGACTCCACCGGACCCCCTCATTCTGCAGCAACATTGTACATCTTCGTCTTGCAGTCGACCGTAAATGTTGTTCCGTCTTTGATTACAAGCGTACCGCGCTCATTCGCGGCTCCAAGTGCTCTGACAAAGTCCTTGTCCCGGATGAGCTGGGGATCCGTTTGGAATCAGGATCACGCCGAGTATAAGACCTTCAACGTGCCTCATGCAATTTTTCGACGGTCTATTTAAGAGAAGGGAAATCAAGGCTCGGAATTGCGAAGTATTATCCGCAGAGGTCGTCGTACCTCGAACTCCAAAATTGTAACGGCACCGACGTCATGGGTGGGATATCCAAGAGCTTGCAGTGGAATATCGGCATCGCTGTTTGTGAACAGCTATGAGGTGATGAAGTGTATGTGGATTGCTAGCTCTTCCGTCAAAAGATGGACGCACCAATTCAAACAACAGTACATTGCTCTTGTAGATAGGCAGGGCGATGATCTCGTCCAGAAACGCATCAAACCGTTTCTGGTATTCCTCTCTGGAGATATTGGGGGTAGCTTTGAATATTCCCACAAAGCGCGCGCGGTCTTTGCGGAATGGGGGCATTCTGAGTTGTTGAGTTTGCGGCTATAATGACGAGAGAAAGGGCGAAAGTTCTCCTCTATACTTATACGGATTCTTGAAGCAGGCGAAGTTGGATGTGTCGCGTGAGTATCCCGGCTCCTAATCGACATATTTAGGGAGATTGGGAGAAGAGCCAGCCTCAGGAACGCAACGCGTGGGTCGGTGCGGCCAATACTGTTGTTAAGAAGGGACGACGTGTCCAGAATAACGCGAACGTGGGTGCCGAGAAAATGCCATTAGAAATTTGCGAAGTCAGGGGCAGCGGTTCAAATCTGTCTGGAGACTGGAGTGGTAGCTCTCCGGAAGGAACCGTTGTCACCCCATATTGCCACCCCATGTCGCATCGGTCCTACGCGCAGAAGGGCCACTTGGGAACTTTTGAAAGATTGTTTGACGGATGGCGCGGTATATATCGGGCCGACACTCTCGCGCAGTGGGAATTGCCGAATCGTGAGGTACAAAACGCGCCTCTACAACGAGATGGAAGATTAAGTTGAGTAACAGAGCTGGGATGTGCATTTCTGAGCGAGCTTATCCACCCACCCATCGAATCGAACCGTTTCTGGAGTTCCTCTCGGGGGATATTGCGGCTAGTTTTAAATATTCCCATAGTTCGAATGTGGTCTGTGCAGAATGATGGATTCTGAGCTACTGAGTGCGCTGTATGCGATGGCTAAAAGTCCTCCGCCGTACTTACGAGAATATGATAGTGGGAAAAATAGGAGCCTCTCTTAAGAGAGAGATTGACAGGAAAAGCGAAACTCGGAAAACGAAGCTTTTAGAACGCAGTACTTCCGAGCCCGCGCCGCATTAGTTCCAAAGGCACAAGGTCAAGCTACCTTGAAGGGACGCTGTGGGGCGACCACTAATCGAACTTGTTCCCCAAGAAGTCGGCGGCTCGGCCAGATAGAAGTGACACCGTGGTGTAAAGTAAGGAGGAGCCTGAATCGAGCGACACCGCCACTGGGGATTGATCAGAGGGTTACGAGTGAATTAGCAATGAGATTGGTTGCTGTAGGATAGTGTTCCCCTCAAGAGATCGACCACTATCTCATTGGCACCGCAGGGTGAAACACAGGGCGCTCGCATGGGCGGCTTGGGAAGATGATTATGTAGAAAGCTTGTTTGAAGGTCGGCGAATACAGAACGCCCGATTCGGCAACTACCGTGTGCCGAAATGAGAATGAACATTAGGCTGTTTGAGGGAAGTACAGGGTTAAACATGAGATTCTGCGGAAGCCCGAGAAACGAGTAACGTGGAGATAGGAAGGATTCAACAAAAGATGAAGTTCTGGTTGATTCGATTGCTATAAGACACGGACACTTAGAAATATGTGTGGGTCAGATTTCTCGTTCCAGTGAATACATACGAGTTGCAGAGGTTGTGCAATTGTCTCAAATGTGGATGCTCGCCGAGCTTTAATCTCATACTACCTCATTCTGCGGCGACATTGTACATCTTTGTGGTGAAGTCAACCGTAAATGTCAGGCTATCTTCGTCACGAGTAGACCTTTCGCAGCTGCGGTCTCTCTCATTTTGAGGAACTCGGTGTCTCGAACCAACTACTCGGGCGATAAATATCAGGATTCGCATATACTCGGACAAAAAGAAACACTGCAGCTTATCTCCGCCAGTTTTTCGCTATTATATAATAAGGGTAGGGATCCTGAGATTAAAGTATGGAGTCATAAATCTACGCACCTCATATTCCACAATTACAATTGCGCCTACATCAGCGAGAGCTTGGAGTGGGACATTAGAAGTGTTGGTCCGGAACAACTATGAACCATCATCGAATGCAGTTCCGTCTGTACGATTGAGGCCCCCAGTTCGTAAAGCAGTACATCGCTTTTAAATATAGGCAAGGCCATGAACTGATCAACGCAGGCATTGACGCCCTCCTGGTATTCCTCTCTGGATAAATCGCGGGGCATCTTGAATATGCCTACCATTCGCACGCAGTTCGTGGGTATCCGTAGGTGATATCCACTTTATACCGACTCGCAGAGGGTAGTCCTGGGGTGGGAACTTGGAAGATGAGACGGATTCTAGAACATAGGACTCCCCTCGTATTCTCCGCCGCATTAGTTCCCAAAACACGCGGCCTTTGCTGCCAAGTCAAGGGACGCCGTGGAGCTTCAGATGACCAGAAGAACGCTGTGTTTCTAGAAGTTCCAAGTTCGCAACCGTGGTATAAAGTGAGAAGGCTTCATGCTGTACGGAGCCAGGGCCAGGGAGTCCGTTGCAGGAGCTTCGACTTCAAACTGACCTACAAATGGCCAGCCATTTTGGAAGTACTCACTGCGATGTGACAAATGCAGGGGAAGTCATTAGGTAGAATCGGGAAACGAAAAAATGATCATAGTATGAACTACATACAGTCATAAATCTTCATTGCGCTTAGTGTCACTACGCCCTTCACACACCCTCGTAGTACATTTTGGTGATGGAGTTGACGGTGAATGGTTGCCCTTCTTTAATTATTAGTGTACCGCTTGCATTCGCGGCCTCCGTAGTTCTCAGGAACTCCCTGTCCCGGACAATCTGATCGGAAATTGGGTATCAGAATCCACAAAAATGAAACTAGAATAAAAAGATTGCGACGTGCCTCTGTCAATCTTTCGCTATTAATATTCTGTTGGAGGAGGAACATCAGCACTTGAAGTTGGCGCATGGGGCCAAGTCTGCGCAAATCGTATTCCACAATGATAATAGCGCTGACATCAGGAGCGGGATATCCAAGACCTTGAAGGGGGACGTCGGAAGTGCAGTTTGGGAACAACTATGGGAAGATGAAAAGGGATAAGTCATGTTCCGTCTTCGTTGAGACGCGACGTACCAACTCGTAAAGCAAGACATGGTTTTTGACTATGGGCAAGGCGACCAGCTCGTCTACGAGCGCATTGAACCACTTCTGGTATTCCTGGGTGAAGATACTGCGGTTGGCTTTGTATATTCCCACCATTCGAATAGAATCTTGACGGAAGGGTGCTGCCAGCCCGCGCCGCATTAGCTTCGAAGAGGCGCGGCTGGTGATGCCAAGAAAAGACGCCGTGGGCCCGCCAATGGCCATAAGAACGCTATGAGTGCGGGTACGAGAAGTAAAAAATGCCGCCATGAGTCTCGACGCGGGCCAGGACCGAGAAGTCCAGTTTGGGAGCCTGAAACATCCGTTGGTGCCCCGGAGTGCCCGGCAATCCATATGGCAGGCAGCTGGAGTGCCACTGCCGCAGTTCTGGGTGAAGCGCACAAAGGGCGACTGAGTCACTGTGACGGACAGGCACCGGTGAGCGGGTATCTCTCGGGCCGAGTGTTTCGGCTAAATCGGAGATCATCGAAAGTACCGAATCGGGGTGATGCGCCCGTCAAGCGCATCAACGGAACTGCGATAAAAAACCGGCAAGTGGACGTGAACTTGTGAGAGAAACATATCCTACGAAAGTGAAGTTTGCCGCCACTCGAAGAAATATGCACCAGAGCACATGCCTATATATTTCCCTCGGTAGGAAGAGAATGAGCTCTCTTGTGAAAAGTTCACTCTGATTATGATCCGGCGCGCATTGTCTGATTCAACATACCGCCGTCATTGTCGTTCAGGATCAAAGAAGGGACCCACGCAAGGAGAGTATTAATGCATTAATGTAATACTTATTATTCAAAGCGATCAATAGTTTATGCCAATAGCGTATCTCCTGCATTTTACTTCATGAAGTTTAGTGACCAGTAAAAACCCCGACGCTGGTCCAGAATCTGCAATACACCCTCGTCAGCATCGCATATAATTATGCCAAAAAAAAAAACACGCACTCGCAGCGCTCCAACACGTTTCTCTCCGTCTTCACTGCCCTCACGTTCGGTACGTCGCCTTCTGTCTTGTTGAACACCATCTCCGTACGCCCCCCGTCATAATCGCTCTTGCACTGATCCCACGGAGGTGTAATGCTGTCCGGATCGACCTTGACGCTCGGGTCAAGAGAGATCGCAAAGGCAGTGAAGCTCTGCGCGAACGCGTCGATGAATTGCGTGTTGTTGAACACGGGGAAGTCGAGCAGGGGCACGTCGGTGCCGATGTGGGAGAAGTAGTACGGCAAGTCACGCCCATGGAGGCCAGGAGGGATCGCGAATACAGACTGGGGAGTGCGTTCAGCCAATGAGACTGGGGCACACCTGCGCGACGACGTCCGCAGCATATCGTACCTTGAATGCACGTCCGGAGAAGGCGCGCAGCAGGGCGTACGTGGGGCACATGAATATCGCTGGAGGGGCGTTACATTTGTTTGCATTAAAGAATAGAGAAAATCATCACGCACTGTCGCCATATAGAGTGGCAGACTGTGACAGGGGTGTCCCAGACATGGCGTACAACGCGCCTACCTTCTCTGCCTGTGCGGGACGGAGATATGGGTAGAGGGCCATCGCATATTCGGATACGTTGCGCGTGGCGGGGATGCTTGGATCTACGAAGATATTCCCCTCGAACGCGTTGGTCACGGCGAGAAGCGCTTTCTGCACGTGCGCCGCGTAAGTAATAATATAAAGGCCAATTCAGCGAGAAGGAGCTCACGCCGTTGACCTTTCCCAACACAAGCTCCTCTCGCGTTGTGGAGCCAGAAACACGATACCGGCACGATTGAAGGAAATGGCGAGGTCGCAGGCAAAGACGTACAGATGGTAGAGTCAATGGCAGATAATTTCGGCATCTCATCCAAAACCGGTTGTTCCCACACGCTAATTGCGCAACAAATATTGAAATAATTTAATGGCATAGCTATTAATGTATTAGAGTCTACAAACCGTCTGGAGAATCTTTCAGCCCTATAGCTCCAACTCGGACTCCGCCCGCGCCTCGAGAATCACTTCTCGAAGTCTGCGACACGCCTCTTCCGCTTGCTCCTCTTCAATAACACTGAAGCTCACACGTAGATACGGCGTCGCGCCTCCCAGTGGCATGAAAGCTGTCCCAGGCACAGCAAGAACACCCTTTTCTACTGCTTTGCCCAAGACGAGCGCTTTCGAGTCCACTGGGCGCCCATCCAGATGTACGAGGAGCTGGGAAAGTAATAGAATCGGTGAAAGAGTCTCGGAACTTAAGCTATGCCGCGCACCTTGATGTAGAGGAACATCCCCGCAATGGGTGTCGTCCACTCCGCGAGTCCGGTCAGGTGTGCCCTCGCGACGCGCTCGAACATGTCGCGCCGAGTGCGGTACAGGTCCGCAACACCCGCGCAATGTGTTAGGAAACCGGCAGGTCCCCACCGAGAGAGCAAATTATACGCCATGATTTGCGTCAGCGTAGGAGCCTGCAGGCTGCAAAGAGACGTTCGTAAGTGCATGCTAGGATGGGTATGCGAGCACTTACTTTGTGCTCGACGTAATCATATTGACTGCGTTGACCAATGTCGTGGGGGCTGTCATAAATCCCAGACGCATTCCGCTGCTCAGCACCTTGCTGAATGAGTCGAAACTGGCAGGCTTCAGCTGAGATTCAAGGAATCCGCGTAGCCTTACGTACCGAACCACGCGTCCCACTTCGCCATTCACCTCGCCCTCAAGGGCAAAATAACTTCGAGCCTGCTTTCCGACAGGACCGTAATATACAAAAGCATACGCATCGTCTTCGAGAATAAGTATGTTGTACCGTTTAGCGATCTTTAGGCTACATGCAACCCGGAAATTGTGAGTTTGATATTCTGAGTTCGCAATTAATAACTAACATCTCTATTTTGCGGTGCTCAGGTATGGAGGCGCCCGTTGGGTTGCTCCCGGAAGGGATGGTGTACAGCATCTTCGGGAATCGCATGCCTGGCCTTGCAGTAGCCCAGGTAGAGAGAATCGATTCAAGATTGGCGGGATTCAATCCCTCGGAATCCGCCATGACCTCTGAAAAGAGATGAGACCAGAATATTCAATTTTGTTTATGTTCGTACCGATCAGCGAGCATGGCTGGGCTGCCAGAAAGCCAAGCGTGCCGCTAAGGAATCAATTGTTGAGCGGGGGTGAACCTCAAATGAGTGAATACGTACGAGTACACTGGTGTTTCGACCAGCACTGAGTCACCGTCATCGATGAGCATATCACAAGCCTGGAATGTGCGAGTGAGATATTATCTTGAACTAAAAATCCACGTACCTTGGACATGAGATCCTGGCTTCCACAGCCAACGGTAATAGCCCAGTCCTCATCCGACAGGCGCTTGTGCACATGAGCTTGAAATTTCTCCAACCACTGTCATCGACATCAACGATCTTATCAGATCCATATTCTGGGTCGGTAAGAAGAAGACCTACCTCAATGAACCGTCGTACACCGGGTGTTTGACCATATCTGCACCAGAAAAAAAACGTCAAGGGTGGAACATCATAGGAAGAAGCATTCCTACTGTAGCGCCTCGTCAAGATCTTCGCCGTCCAGCGTAATCACGAATGGATCGCTGCCATCCGTTGGGGCGGGCATTCCCGCGAGCGTCGGCTTCAGGTTCATTGTTATGGATTCAAATGGAAAGGTTGAGGGATTGGGTCTGCCTATGTGCGACGGTGAGAGCGTTAAAATGGGGCGCTGAGCGTTTGCGCTACCCACCAGCTAAAAGCGAGATCATTCCAGGAATGGATTCGAGTGGGGCAAGCCCGCGAACTGGAACAGTAAGTTGAAGAGCATTTGACTTGTGGAAGGCTCTCACTTCCGCAGGCAGTCCATAAACGGGACTTGCGAGAAAGAAACGGCGCAATGTCGATGCTCATGGGTTAAAGCGAGGGCGTATGACTACCACTCATGTTAAGGCCACCTTTTATTCTGGAAACGCTGCGCAAACTCCGATCAAAAGCGGGCGGATCGCCCGCTGTTGATCGCGTCTGCGCCCAGGTTTCGGCTAGCATGTGCCGATTCTTCTCTCTCCCTCCGTCCAGATGTAGTACCTCGGTATCTTTTAAGTTCTGGGTGCAGCAAGACACTCAATACTGGAATTCAATTGAACGAGAAACGTAAGGGGAGAAGAGTAAAAAGGCGATGGGAACAGACGCCATGAAGACGGACCTAGAAAATAGGATGAAAGTAGCCAGTGCCGGTGTCGAATCCTGAATCTCACGAGCAGCGCGGTGGTAAGTGGGTGAAGCAGAAAGAGCTGATAGTTGATCCGTTCCCGCCCGGTGTCTTCCGAGTCCTATCTGATGGCGGAGTTGAGGGATGTAACGATTAGCGGTCTTTTTTTTTTTTTTTCGAGCGTTTGAGATAAGAATTTCAGTCTCAAGAACTCTTACCGTCATTCAAACTTTGTTGAATCCATGCATTGAATTTTTTGAAGAAAAGAGAAAGAAAAAAAAGAACATATGATCCAGTGAAGAGACTTGAGCCAATCGACGGAGAAGAAAGGACCCTCGCTTGTAAGAGAATATAGTGATGGAACTGGCGATGAAAATGTCCAGTATTTCCAATAGTCTGGGGTATATACATAGTATCAATTAATTCACTTCCGCCTCGCATTCGTCGACACCGTCGGCGCTACGCACGATACATCGCATACTGCATCTTCATCCGCGTTACTTGTCCACTCGTGAACATCGTCATGCAGGAATCGTCCGTATAGTCCATGAAGTTATCTTAATACAACGCGCACAGGTGAGCTGAACATGTTGGTGAAATAAAGGAGATCACGCACGGATGGGGTCCGGTCCCAGAACGCCGCCGACGCCTCCGCTGACGTCGATGTTCGCACAGGTGGTGCGCCCAGTGGGACACCCGTAGGCCGGTATCAACTCTGGGCGCGTGTCGCTCACGTAGTCGCCTCCGGTGGGGGCGACGACCGTATCACAGCCACCCTGCCCGCGTCGTCAGCTGGGAGCGGCAGTAACGGGCAGAGAGAACACACCTGGAAGGTATGGTACAAGCCCACCCAGTGTCCGGCCTCGTGCGTAAGTGTCTATATGTGCGAAATCTATCAGGGGACGGTTTAGACGCAGAGGAAAGTTGAGCGCACCCGTCCGAGGTTCGTAGGAGCGGCGGTGCCGCCCGGCACGGTGGAGTAGAGCATAACCTGAAGTCGTGCAGTCGGCGCGGTAATCTTCCAAGAAAGGAAATGGGCATACGACACCGTCATCCTTGGGGGCGGCGTTGTAGGACGAGGGGAACGTCGCGTAGCCAAGGAGTCCTTTGGCATTGGTGAACCTGTTTCATGTGATGAGAAAATAAAGAAATCCTGCGGCGAGAGGCTACGAACCCCACAGTATAGACGTTCAAGTCGCCCTTGCCCCCTTGGCGCAGGGCAGATTTCATCGTGGTCTGTTCAGTCGTGCCGGGGCCTGCATGGTCGAACCACTCCATGCTGATGGTCCGTGTGGTGCCGCGGAGCGTCCAGAGTGGGGACCAGCACCGCCCTTTCCCAGAACGGCATATTTGCTTTTGTTTGTTCTCAATCACAATTGTTGTTCTCATGTTTCCTTGCATATCTCAATGCTCTTTCACGGATTCTCCTCGCTTCATTGAAATAAAATGTTCCTAGCATGTATGGGCCCGCTGAGAACAAAAGAAATCATCCAATCATCTTGTTCTGTTGTGATTTGGGGGATATGAGTGTTGATATCAAGAGCTTTATGGGGCCTATGGGGTAGATAACAGTAATAAAAGCGGGCAGAATCTCTCAAATATAAGGAATACTTCGGTTGGGTTTTTTATGCGCCGTTCCTCGGGCCTCCCGTAGGTCTGGAGCTCAAATATTCCCTCAAAAAGCCTTTTTGGACAACAACCAAAGGTTTTCACTGGTTTTTTAGGAGTGAAAAAGTTCCTGGAGGAATAGGGAGGGCTATATAAGCATTCAGTTTGCATAAAGTGACCAACTCAGGCTGTGCTTTCGTTGAACGGCCTGAAATATGTGCATGTCACAAATGCGTGACAACGGTCACTCTTCCCCTTGTCTGCAGCGTTTTTGTTCCGTTTGACCGCGCCTGCTACACAATCTATAAAAAAATGAGTCTAAAACAGTTTATAGAGATGGAAAAATGAGTATAGCAGTAGGAAACTTCAATCTGATGGCATGCCGACTGGTGGTGGATGATTTAATCAAATCCCGCCAAAAAGCCATCTCCTCTTTCAATTCTACATGGAACATCCTACTTCTGCGGAGAAAACGCTAGAGATTTAGCCTGTACTGAGCGCCTTTAGAGCGGACTTTTGACTTTCGGTCTTATTCCGCAGGGATCTCTCAACCATGTGATTAGTTGCCTCCCATTTCTTGTATTGGACAAAAATCAAAAATCCGCTCTGAAGGCGCCATTCTAACATCTATTTCACTATGAGTCTCTCAGTTATTCAATGGGCTAAAGAGGCGGGATAAAGAGCCTTAGTGTTTACAAAACAGGAACCGAGTGCTACAGCCAACCAAACAAGGACAAGCCTGCCGTTCTGATCATTGATGGTGCTGGTCCCCATCCAGAGTATGTTCTTTTCGCCATAATCTTGATTGAGCTTCGCTATCTGATCAGCTATCTGCTTGTCGCTGTTGTATAAAACCTGAGTACAATTTGAAGTATAGAACGCAATGAACTCACGGAATATATCCTTGGGCCAGTGTTTTGTCCTTGCTTATGACGTGCCAGTAAACCTGCAGGGCGTCAGAACGAACAATGCAAGCACATTACAGATAAAATGGGCTTACGCTGATGGAAACGGGCTTGGTGTCGAGCGACTGTACTTGATTCAGCGCAAAGTCCTTCTCAGCCAGAATCATCTTCTCCGGGCTCAGATATGTGGCGCATCTGCGGGCATCGAGAATAAGCCACCGTGGGATGGGCAGGGCTGCATTGGACGTACACGTGTGGAGTCCTCGTTGAATTTTGAAGTGGATTTGCTGGAACACCGGCAGTCTTGTTCGCAATCGGCTCAACCGGGCTTGCGGCGACGGAGAATGCGAGAAGGAGGGAGCGGAGAGTGAATGAAATAAAATTGGGCATAATGAGAAGAGGGAAAGAAGTGTCGTTCAGTCCCGAAAACGGGGCCTTTTATAGTATGAGCCTGGACAGGGGCAAGTCAGACTTGATGGTGCGGATGCTGCCACGGGCGGAAGTAAATGCGGATGAATCGGAAATGCAATGCGGAACCAAATGTAGGTCTCACCCAAGGAATGCAGATGAGAGCCAGCGTAAAGTGAGGACGTCGATGCTGAGAGGACAAGAGAAGAGCAAATAGCCGCCCGACCCAAGTATCCACATGGTATGTATTCGCTCTTGGCTTCGAACAGAGTGTGATTGAGACCCGGCATAAAGAACGGACGGAGGGAGCAAACCTGGCCGTCAACAACGTAGCAATGGGCGCCGATGGAGGCCTCGTGGGACTCGAAAGGTAGTATTACTCGACAGAGCTCGGGTTGAGCCCAAGGGGAAATTGGCGCAAAGGAGGGATCACCAGGAGACATGAGGGCCTCCAGAACTGTCTTCCTTCGCTCCTAAATCCCGACCTGGCTGCAACTTGTACGTATGCTGTTTTGCGGAGCAATGTTCGCTGTAATAGGTATTGATGAAGGGAATTAGCGCCGGAAGCAATTGCGGGGGGAGGCGGTCGGAGGTCCTGGTGAGTTCGCATACCGCTCCACTAGTTTAATACAAAGCCTCCGTTGCAGTTACAGTGCAGGCTATGTTATGTACACGATGGTGTCGCCGAATGAATGAGCACGGCGGCTTGACGGTGCCCATCCGACATCGTGGTGGGAAGAGAGTTGTGATGGGTGACGTGATCGAACAGTCCCAAAACAGCCCTAAATACAAGGGAGAGCGTCTAACTTCATTCAACAGCTCCTAGACCCTTGGATAAATAAAAACCAACAGGGGCGATCAGGTCGATGTTCCATCCAGCCTAGCCAATAGTAATAAATGAAAGAAAAAAGAAGCGAATCCGGGTCGAATAACCCACAGCTTCCCAGTATAATTTGCTTCCTTTGACATCGACTTCGCCCCTCATCTGGGGGATCATTTCGGGTCTAGAAAGCTCACCGACGCAACTCAATAATACTCCCTACATAAGATGAAAATTGATCTTGAAAGTTCCTGAATGAATATATGTCACTACATGCAGTGCGGCATAGCACGGCACCGGACCTCGCGGATTACGCGTCTCCGCGGCATGCCCAGCGCTTCAGAAATTACTGCGGCACAGTTGGTCTTGTGTTCATTTTGCTGCGCGAATTGGCCACCTGGACAACGCGACCACAGGAATGTGGACGAGTTTGGACGAAATGTGAAGTGCTGCCGAGAAGAATGGGACAAGGCTGTATGTTTACTGCGGCACGATGGGAACTGAAATATCTAGTTCAGAGCACTATCCAGGAGGAGCCATGATGGGGATAATACTCATGGGGATCTACACAAACATGTACAATGACATTCGAGAGATTTCGTTAAGAGAACGGATAATACTCATTGCATGTGCGGAGTGCCGTGCCGTCTCAGGACATTATTTTCCTACCTTGCATTCCGGGTACATTGCGCTGATTGGCATTACTGTGAAGTTAAATCCAGATCTCCTGCACGTTACAGAGTATTTCCTTTAATATAATAATCAATGCGATGGATCAAATCCATGAGGTAAATCAGATTTAATTTTACGGATAGAATATTGCCGGGACCAGGTAGTAAAGCGCAATGCAATCTGAAAATGAAAGCATTAGGACGACTTCTAAGTTACGGCGTAACTGACATAGTGTCAGAATTTCGGGGTGTTGAGACAGGGGTAGTGTAGACCAGCAGGGCTCTACGCCTTGGTTCAAAAGAAGAATCCACGCAAAATTAATTGAATAAGAAAGAGGTACTGTTATATCATCTCTGAATACTGAGAAATTTGGCGCAGCAAATCCAATTTGATGGGCAAGACCTAAACGAGTACATAATTAGAGCAGAAAAAAAAATCACAAATCCAATGGGCGTACCTAGAGTCAGACACGCATTCAACCGGTGTGCCGCTGCCGAATAAGACCTGCATGGTCACATTTTGGGGCTTTTGGGATAAAAACTGCACTAAATCCGCGAGTCAGCAACAAATGGAAAGCCACAAATTTAAAATAGAACCTACCGTGAAGGAATGTAATAGACAATAATGTGTGCGAGTCAAACTTGCATAAGTTCTCGCTTTGAGAATAGTAAAGAGGAGGATTAGTGAACAAAAAAGGCTAGAAGATGAACGAAGGAGCTCGCTCACATGCGTGAGGCATGTCAGATGTGCGTAGTTCTGGAAGCTTTAGTTCACGGATAAACGCTGAAATTATAGGCGGGGAGTAAAATCAGATTATAACGGCATGGGGATTCAATAGAAGGAGCGACTAACTCATCTAAAAATTCCTGCCCTGGTTGAACAATGAGCCATAATAACGGCCGTAGGCCGTTGGAGTGGAGCTTCAAATAGACCAACAACCGTAGGATCTAGGCGAATTGGGGGGTTAGAATCACAGGAGAGGTGATGAAAGCTCGAATATGTTACAGGTGGATGGGCCTGGTTTCGATGTGGACGGCGTGCTGGGACGCAAATATAACGAATTAAAATCAGGTCAGTATAGATGAATTATAGGCAATCGCAACGGTAAGACTCACTAAATAAATATTCCACAAACTACTGAAAATAACACATACCTTGAATTGAACGGCTGGAAATGCGATGCCGTGTGCATTTCGACGTGAAAGCTGTCACCAGCTCGGCCTGGCTTAAGCCTTGCCCATTGACATGACCAAAGTCAGTAAGACTTGAAGCTAAGCTTTCCGACCACTCAAACTCGGAGCACCTACCGAGAGAGTTCGCGTTTGATTCCTCCGCACAACATGCTAAAATTAAAATAACGCTTAATAAGCTCAACCTCCCAAACTCGGAGCGCTTACCGAGGGACCCCGCGTTTGATTCCACCGCACAGCATGATGATGGTCGCTCATCACTCTTAAAATGTGTCTTTGGAAGCAAACGGATAGGGATAGTTCATCAAAAGTGGGGGACTGAATGGCGACAAATTTTTGCGGGGTACGGGCTTGGTACGGGAACGAATCCTAAACAAGTTAGGACTCGTAGCAGGGGCGATCAGTCAATGTCCCATAAAATGAAAAAGAAACGAATGCGCGTCGAATAACAACCCACTTCCCAATATAGTGCGATTCTTTAGACATCAACTTCTCCCCTCAGCCAGGGGATCATTTCGGGTCTGGAAAGCCCACCGACACAGCGGAATAATACTCCTCAGCAAAATATGAAAATTGAACTTGAAAGTTCCTGAACGAATATATATCACTACGAGCAGTGCGCACAGCGCGCGTGTGTGACGACTGGATGAAATCGAGAGAATGGGCTACGCTATGCAGTGTATGGTTTTGCAGCCCGTTATTGCATCCCAAGGAGCCACTCATATGAATTAGAGCACGAGGGAAGCGGTCACCAAGCCAAACAGCACCATGCCCGTCGCGCCGGCAGATATACGGAGTGCGCCTCCTGTGGCGACAGGTTTGACAGAAATCTTCGCATCCGCGCAGAATTGGTTGAATACTGCGGGGGAAGGAATTGGTATTGCGAGTTCGGGATAGAAACCAGCGCACGTACCATCCCCAAGCTCCTTGCCGCCCTCCTTGTCGCCGCCGCCAGCTAATGCGCAGGAAATGCAAGCAGACATCTTGTCCGAGTTTGCGTCGGTGCAGGCGTCTTTGGCGGTTGACTGCGAAAGAGATTCAGAAGGAGGATAGATGAGCCCGGAATAGGGGAGTGAATATAGGGAGGCGCACCGCAAGTACCACGGCGGCCAGGTCGCACAGGGGCTTACATTTCGGGGAATCGGCTGGGCTCTGGCGGGCGCTTAGGGACCGGGAGATTTCCTGGGTTGGCGCAGTTAATGCTACATGGGAGGATTGGGGCATGGTTAGAAGGACATAATATAACGCTCCAGGATGGAATGGTAACATTGAATGGCATGTACCTGACTGTGCCGCCAAAAGGAGGGCGACGGACGCGGACAGGATGTTGGTGAATCCGAACATGATGGTGCAAGTGAAGCGATTGTCAACGAAAAAAAATATAAAGAAAGCTGTGTCGGGGGGAAGAAAATGCGAGTGACAAAGAAAGGAAAAGAAAAGATGGGAATGCCAATGGGTTCAGTGCCGCCTCTTATACGTGGCTTTATAGGTACAACGGATATATAATTGAATTGAGTCGTCAAGAGAACATCTTCAGTGATGAGCGCCTTCAACAGGTTCGCTCCTTTTTTGGAACAGCGCGCTGACACTGAGTTCGCGCTTCTCTGTCAACTCACGACAGCAGTGAGGCAGTAAACCAACGTACTATGCGTGAGCTCTAAATTTGCCCATTTAAAGTTCACCTACTTTTTACAACTTCTTTTTCAAATCAGGCTACTATTCTGTTTTGAACGCCCATTCTTCGTGACTTTCAAATGTTAAAATAGAGAACAAGACTGCACCAGCAGCACTAGTTTTAGCGAGTTCGAACTCTCGCTACTTTTTTTTGAAATATCTTCGCTCCTTTCAGTTTTGAGCGCCCATTCTTCGTGACTTTCAAATGTTAAAATGACCGCACCCGCGGCACTCGTTTTAGCGAGTTCGAACTCTCGCTACTTTTTTTGAAACATCTGACTCCTTTTTTGTGGCGTGAGTTTTTTTCATTTGCTCCCCTTAACTGAGACCATCAGTGCCAAGGCTGAACCGCTTCCACCATGTTCCTGTAGCCTTGGGGGGTTATCACCTGCGCATGTCGGCCGGATAATGAACGCCAGTAAGGTCAGTGACTTTCCTTAATATTGTTGCGAAGCGCAGTTTGGAAGGCAGGGCCGTGCCAAGCCATACCAAGAAAACCTGTGCAGGCCGCCGATTAGGCTGCCGCTACCTTGAACGACACAATGCGACTCACAATGACATCGCTAAATGCTCGATCGGCCCGCAGCGGCTAGGAGGCCGAGCGGTACGATGGAGAGCAGAGAACTCAGCATTGTAGTGCAATATTCCGAGTCGCGCAGGTGCGAAAAATAGAACTGTGGCTGGCTCGCTTTCAAACAACCCGTGCATACCGCTAGGATTGCTCTGAATCCTGATGGAGCTGATGGAGTGGGTGACATTGCATGCCGGCGCACTGCCGACGCGCTCAACGTCAGGAATATTGTTGCCAATTCCACTGTTCTGCGGCGCAGATACTGAAAATTGCGCGAGACCAAGTGAGAAACGAGTTTCAGCATCATAAAATGATCAGAACTCTTCGATATCGAATCTACCACGGCCCCACTCATGGAGACATGGGGATCGAGCACCTCGCGGGCGGTGCCGATGTCTCTGTGAATAAAGATGGAATAAGATGAGATTTGGGTGCAGGGGAAAATAAACATAGCCAGCGCGGAGCGGAAAGATATCAATGTGGATTTTCCTGCTCCTCCTCTTTCTCCAAAAGGCAGCGAACGCAGAGGACAGGTGAATGGAATAAGCGAATATGACACGACGCCCTCGCACCGAGCGGAGCCAAGGACTGGCCCGTCTTGGAGAGGCCGAACGCCACGATGAAGGGGAGGAGGAGGACGCGGCTTCTTTGGGAGTAACAGCTGAACATTGCTGGCGTATAAGTGAATGGTGGCTGCAGAATGGATGGAAGGAACACAAACCTTCGCCTGAGGCTCCAAACTGGTCATACACGACATTCTTGGTCATTTCGGTGCATATGGAACAGGGAAGTTAGGAAGGCGTTGAAAGAAATTATAGTAATAGAAAACTAAAGGCACATCCACAATCGCTACCGCGACCCCGCCATCGCGCAGATCAAAAACTCTGACCGTATTCAACGCGCGCTTGCTCATGTGGTGCGCCAAGTTTCCCCCACCTTCGCTCGGGTGCCTCAACGCAATCGACCCGCTCTCTGAGCTTACCAGGACGACCCTGCCCCGCCAGGCACCCCAATCTCCGTGCGCACCTTCCCCGCCCGCGCCAACGCCTGAACGACAAACACCGGGCGCACCGTGTAAATGGTCGAACAATAGGCGTGCGCGGGCAGCGCGCTGCCAGTGGCGAGGACGAGCCCCAGCGCGGGCTCGGTGGATATGTCGATGGCGGTTATCTGCGGAAGGGCGGCGCCGAGCCCGCGGGTGGCGCCAACGATGAGCACAGTGGTCATGGTGGACTTGTTTAAATTCTGCCTCGGATCACGATTTAAATCGGGTATAATTCGGCACTCTACAGTAACTCACCGACGCCAATCGCTCCTAAGCTCTTCAAGCAGCAAAAAATGGCATAAGATCATTAAATAGGTAGTGCACACCGCACACAAGGTAGCCATTTAGTTCACGGGGCCATAAACACGCACCGGACTACGCAGCAGCGCGCCCGTCATGGCGTGGACTTCGCGCCCTTACCCGGGCTCGCCAGTCTTCAGAGCGCGCGCACCAATGCGGCCGGACTTGCGCTCACCCCGAACGCCGTTCTTGTGCCGTGCACCAATGTCGCTGTGTGGGTGCGGGCCTTGGGATGCCTATGCATAGTCGTCACGGGCGCGGGCTTGGAAATACGTACGTACCGGCGCTTGCAGATGCGTCCGTCACCCTGCGCCTCTCTTGCTGCTCGCCGTGTGCCCCGCGCTTCTGTTTTATGCTGCTCACCGAAGGCTGCGCGATGCGTGTCGTCACCCCGCACAGGCGCGGGCGGGCGCCACCGTGGAGGGTGCGGGCGGGCGGGCAGTGTGCGCGGTAGGTGGCATGGGCTGGGGATCTCACAGTCGCATGTGGCTCACAGGCAGAGCAGAAGAAAGAAAGAGCTGGCAGGTGGCAATGCGATATCAGGGCGGAGACCTCTGAGTCGTGGTAGTTGGGTCGGCATGCGGGCGAGCAGGGCGAGGCGGAAGGGAAGAGGAAGAGCTGTGGTGGCTGATCTGTTCGCTTGCCTAACTCCTCGAAAGCGGGTCGCAGGCGTCGGGGACATCGGCGTTGAGCGACAATGGTGCGATGGCGACGTGCGACGAGTGGGGCGTGTCGACGGTGGGAGGAAGAGAGAAATGCATTGTTGTGACATGGTTAGCGGAGCTTGAAATGCCGCAAATATTGCCGCCATCAATTTACCAGAGCGGAAAGTTGTGATGGGTGACATCATTCCGTGAGAAATATCCATCCATGTTCAACGCCTGCGGTTCAACCGGAATTGAACATACGAGAAGTGCCCTAAATATGCCGAGAGTGAGCGTTTAAATTTATTCAACAGAGACTCGGCATCCAGCTGAAGTAAAAATAATAGGAGCGATCGGCCTCAGTGAATAGAATGAAAAGAAAAAGGAATGAATGCCTGCACAACCTTCTAAGCAGCACACCAAATTTGTTTATGATCGTATTTTTTTTCCCCTTGCCATCCTCTCAGAGGAATGAATTACTCATAATTTTGTACGTAGTATTTTAGCTTTGTACCCGTAAACACTGATATGAGATGTCAATAATTTGAACCCGCATCGAGCCGCGCGACTTCTGGATATGAGAACTATCTGTAGTCGTAGCCGCCATCGTGGAAAGACCGGCGTGAACAAGGTCGCTCAAATTTCGGGTGTCGTAAATTTGGCCGCAGAGATAACATATCCGGACGCAGAAGAGATACACTTCACCAATAAGCTGGTCTCCGGAGCGATACATTTGTCGATAGTATCCAACACGCCCGAGGCATTCGACGGTGTCGCCCTGAATCTGGACCGCAACGCAGTTTCGAACGAGCAGGCGCAGAACTACGAGCTCCGAACTGTTTCTAGGCTCCGAAAGAACCCGAAGATTTAGGACGAGTTCTGGTAGAAATTAAATTCCGCCGAGAATTAGTTGTCAAGCCCTTAAAAATTTTTCCTAGCGGACAATATATCCTCCTGTATAGGCGTAGCTGCGGACCCTTGTTGTTCCTGGAGCTCTAGCGCAAGCCGAACGAGGGTATTGCGGTAAGGGCTTGAGAATGAAGATGCTTGCATGGATCCAGGTTCACCCAACTTGACGGCTAGCAGTGTCCACCGAGAGTGTACTGAACTCTCAAGAGTCAAGTTCCAGACCCAGAGCCGATCTGGTTGCGCGGTATGGCCAGAGCGTCATGTGGAGCTCGCTCGGGGCACAATGCGCTGGCTGCACGGCTCTGCTACGTACCGGATGTGTGGGACCATGACACGCTACTGGCTGTACAACACTTCCTGCGCGCTCACAGGTGGAGGATATCTCGTCGTCGCCTTGGCCCGTCATTCACGTGGGTGCGAACCCTGCGTGCGCCTTTCGCACAATTCTCATGGCTTGCATTGCGCTTGGATGCCGTCGGTGCACGCGCCGGTGCAGTGGGTGGCGTATTTAATCTGCGCATACCCATTCATTTACCGTCCTGTTACAGCTGTTTCCGAAAACCTTGCGACTCTACTTTTTTTTTTGCCCGCACGAGAATTTGATCCAGTGTTAAGGATTTCCTCTTTGGGCTGGCATCAACCCCATTCTCGGATATGGATTTGCCTCAATATATTTTCGTCTCACCGAATAGAGCAGCACACAGGTTTTAAATTTACTTGTCTGTGACTCCACCAGCTTCAGGTCAAAACTCCGATTTTGTACCTGTACAAACTTCTTTTAAAAAACTTGAGTGCTGGCAGTTGGACTTGGTAAGTCCAAAAATAGTAATCCTTAGTCTCACATAGCCAGACTCCACATGTTCAAAGATAGTTGATGAACTTTATATGGAGTCTGAATCTGCTGGCACCGGTCTTACCGGACCTTGGATTGCCGTGATCAATGCATGACCACACGTGAACTCTCCCACGGGCTGAATCGGGATGAGAGCCCATTTCCACCGCCCTGCACTGTTTACCGACATATAAATGACTCGTATTGCAAGAAAGACCACTTAGAAACCTCCTAGAGCTTTTCGATGCAGTCTTGAGCTTTAATCTGACGTGTTCGGGGGCCAACTACCAATTGTGCTCGTATTTTGATGCAATGAGGCCAAATCATAAGACTTTTGCTTTGGGAAAAGCTCAGCCAGCTTTAACGAACTTAATTAATCACTTTAGGCACACTTTCTTTTGGTATATTGCTCAGATACGGTTTGCGAGCGTGTATTCCGCTTTGGGAGCGTGGGAGAATTCACGTGCAGTCACGCGTTGATCACGGTAATCTGAGGTCCGGCAACCGACATGCCAGTAGATTCAGACTAAGTAATCCTTAGCATTGGATCAAAATTTCACGTGGGCAAAAATTTCTGATGAGTCTCAAGGTTTTCGGAAACAGCTGTAAAAGCCTCTTCCCCTATTCGAAGATTGGTAAAGTGTTTGAATGCCCACCGATACCAGTCTCTCGTAGACAGAGCATCAGAAATCTAAAGCAGCAGATTCTCATATGCATATGTAGATCTCTTGACCATGCAGGATTCAAATGAAAAGACGTGTTTCTCATTGAACACGGATCCCGACGAGATTCAAACTCCGTGATTACGTAACAACTTTCTAGCCCGACCGGACCCCCGTGATGGCAACAGGACTACACCGATACATGATCTGTCGCAACCGTTAGTAGGTTCTTTTGCATCCTTAGATGCAATTTTGTCTTGGATTTATGATGGGGGAAGGAACGATGTGGCGCGAAGCCCACTGTCATCCCATGGCTCCTGCCAGATACCAGACTTGAATCTCCATCGATATATACATGGATCTCCATCCATTTCCTTCTCTTTGTGAGGCCAGCGGGAATGGACCAAAGTACTGGTGCTCCGCTGTCAAATTGTTTTTGCGGAATTTAGAATGAACCAGGAGCTGAAATCTCCACTGATGCGTCAGATCCTGTTGAATTGATATTTTTTCCCCTCAATTTTTTAAAAATCCCCGCCAAGGCATTATCCGGCATCTTCTGTTTTACCTTTTGTTTCATTACAGTACGATTTTTCCCGCCTGGGACCACGGGTACGAGTAAGTGCGAGCAAGAATGATATGATCCAGATCGGGCCAACGATGGCCAGCCCGTTCGCGCGCCTTATCCCCCCTATGTTCTCGGCCATATAGTTCCGGATTTGGCTGAATGTCGAGTTCACCGGGGTTCTTTTTATGTTCTTATATGCGGTGTTAAAGCCGCCGGGTCCTCAGAAGATGTGCGATTTTTTTATGATTTAACCTATCCGCTTCCTATTTGGGTCCAATACATCTAAATGTGGCTGCAACATATCCAAATTTGTATGCATTACATCACTCACCTCCGGATTGCAAAGCACTACTGGCTCATATCATTGGCTGCTATGACTAGTAATGGAAGGAATCTCGGGATTGTTTTTTGCAGTGGGGCACATGAGTGGAGACAGCAGTTTTGGTTGGCCTGTGGATGCATTTCGCGATCCCTCCACAGCCACACAAAAGCCATTGCCAATTGTCTCCTTAGATTTGATGTCGGTAGTGATGGAATTGAATCTCAATAGGATGCAAGTAAAGTAAGCATCCCTTTGTTTGCTACATTTGAAGGCCTATTTTGGGTGTCATATGTCAAGAGACACATACACCTAATTGATATCATTTGATTCATATCAGGCTGATAAGTCACGTAAGGGGCACAGTCAAATATATATATATAAGCACAGAAGCACAATGGCAGCCCAGCTCCCACCATGCCTACTCCAGTGAATTTCAAGAATGTCATCCAATACACCATCCTGGCTGCAACTACTGCCAAGAACATTGCAGAAACAGCCAAAGTGCCTTTCCTTGGGTCCACTTCCGCATTAAGCTTATCAATTATAAAGGGTATTGAGGTAAGCTGTTCCTCTGGCCATCTGGCACAATATTTAACAAAAGAAATAGACGACCAAATCAAACAAGGAAGAATATTGCGAGATTTTGGAGCAGATTCACGAAATCTTGTGTATCATTGTCCAGCTTCATTCAACTTCAGAAATAAAGGGTGTCCTTCCAACGGCACTGTTGTATGATATCACAAAATTCACAGAGTGAGCCCAATTTAGAATGATGTTGCAATTATCTAATATATTACCTTAGGGCACTTGAAAAGTTGTTCACCATTCTGAATGGGCAACAAAAGGGCGCTCTACGAAAAATAAAAGGACTTTTTCGACAGCCTGAGGCTGGAGAAAGGTTGGAAGCATGCAAGCAGGAGCTTAGCAGAATAGTTGAACTGTTCAAGGTATATCAAATAAATCGGATTTCAATGCATGATCAATCATGGGTGTTGGTTGCAGGCTCAAGTTACAGCTTTAATCTTGTCTGAAATGGGGCAAATAAAAAAGGATGCGAAAGAACAGCATGAGCAGCTTGTCGCCTTTTTGGAGACTGACTCTGACCTCACCAGTTCTGATTGCTCCTCAGTGAGTGCAAATTACGACCATTGACATTCTTATCTCAAAGTTGCTAGGTGACAGGAAACCTGGCAAGCTTAGCAAATAATAGGTGAGCAAAACCTGCGAACCCTATTAGTCTTACTAAAGATTTTGAACAGTTCAGGATCTTTTGGTCTACTTCCACCCTGCCCACAAATTTTCCATGGCCGCGAAGCTGAGCTCCAGGATGTCGTGAACATCCTAATCCAGGATTCAGCCCACATTGCTATCCTCGGTACAGGCGGCATGGGAAAGACAAGTCTTACTATTGCAGCCCTCCATAATCAACAGGTGGAAGCCAAGTATTCACATCGATACTTTGTTCAATGCCACTCAAGCCCCACTTGCACTGAGCTGGCAGCAACAATTGCAAATCATATTGGGTTGGAGATGGGCTCAAACATGCCAAAACGAGTTGCACATTACTTTGCCCATGCTCCTCCTTCCCTTCTAGTCCTTGACAATCTGGAGACCTGTTGGGAGTCCCTGGTATCTCGCTCTGAAGTTGAAGAGTTTCTATCCCTTCTGACTGATGTCCCCCATTTGGGTCTCATGGTGGGTGATGTGTGCTAGTTTTTTCAATAATGCTTTGAGCTTCCTGTAGATCACCCTCAGAGGTGCTGAGCACCCAAGCAAAATCAAATGGACCAGACCTTTTTTGGCCCCTCTCAAGCCACTTTCCAATGTGGCTGCTCAGCAGATCTTTAGGAAGTTGCTGATGATGTGCATGATGATGCCAGCATCACAGAACTCCTTGAACTTACTGGGAATCTTCCACTGGCAGTCAGCCTCATTGCAAGTGTTGCTGGTTCTGAGGGATGTGCACAGGCACTTTCTCGGTGGAAACTGGAAAGTACTCGGATGCTTTCCGAAGGGTATGACCAGAGATCAAGCCTAGACATCTCTATCATGTTGTCATACACAAGCTCCAGGATGACCGCAGGTGCTCAGCAGCTGCTCAGCATTTTGTCTATGCTACCAGATGGGCTTTCAGATGTCGATTTGCTGCAGTCCAAACTGCCAATCCCTGACATTCTGGCCTGCAAAGCCACTTTGATTAAAACGGCCCTTGCCTTTGTTGGCCAGGATAAACATCTCAAAGTTCTGGTTCCAATACGAGAACATATCCTCCATATTCATCCTCCAGCGAATGCCTTGAAGCTGAAACTGCAGGAACATTTTCATCAAATTCTTAATCTTTGGAACCAATTCAAGAATCTCAATGTAACAGATATATGCCCTCAAGTTGCATGGAATCTGAGCAATTTCAACCCTGTTCTCCATGATGGGCTTGGACTGGAGGGGTCTGATATTGTTCAGAATTTTAAGAGCATCCTGTTTCTCAATCAATTCTACACCCGGGTTCAAGACACATATTCACCCCTTCTGCTCCAGCTTTCTGAGAAAATACCCCATTGGAAAGACCATCCAATTTTTGGAGAATATCTTATTCAACTGCTGCAAACATCTAGATATTTGCCTGACCTGGATGTCAATAGTTGCATCACCCTAGGTACTCAGCATTTCAAATCAAAAGCTCCATTGGAACAGGGTAAGACATAATCACTATCATTGTACCTAACTAATTTCTCACCAGCTAGATGGTACCATGCTCTGGGAATCTACTTCTCGCAGGCAAAGTCAGATTTTGTGGGAGCCCTCAATTATTTTCAAACCGCGTACTCTCTGGCAGAAGGCATTGGATACCCAACCACTGTTGGCTCCAATATTTTGGAGGATATATGCGAAATCCTGGTTGTTACTGGAAAGCCCTTGAGTGCACTCACACATGCAAAAGAGGCATACAGATACACTGAGCACATGGGGGACATCTATGGACAAGCAGGGTCTCTCTACTATCAAGCAAGATGCCACATGGTACTGGCAAACTATCAGGCTGCTCGGCATCTTCTTACAAATGGTAGACGCATGTTAACTGCCTGCGGTCAACAACACAGTGTATTGGGGCTTAGCATCCTCAATTATCAGGCTGAGATCCATCTGTTAAAATCAGAGTATCGGGAAGCTCGCCAAGTTCAAGTAGCCATTGCATCCAACTGCCATCCAACTTCACTGATTGCTGTTATCACTAACTTGAACATTGCTCTCGTTGATGTTACCACCGGTGTTGACTCCAAAATCATTTACGAAAATCTAGAGATGGCTCGGTCTCATTTGAAAGCAGTATATGGGTATAATGCCAGACTGGCATGTCTCATCGCGGATATTGCAACTGCTGAACTCTGTCGTCGAGATGGGCCTATTGGTTCTGCAAATTCGATGTTTGAAAAATGTTTTGTATCATCTCAGGACATCGAACTGGACCTTCTATGTCTGGAAAGGCTTGGGGATCATTCCACCAGCATGAATCAGATCTCAACTACACTGCAATGGACTGGGATCTTCCTGGCACTGGCCCTGAAGTGCAAAGACAAGCGCCAGACAATGCAAGCATTTCGCTGCCTTGGCTTGATTTTTTCTGCCCAAGATGATGATGAAACAGCACTTAGCTTATTCAATATTGCTCTTGATGGATTCACATTCATGGATGTCCATCGCTGGAGGGCAGATTGCATGGTTCAAATTGCCGATATATTGAATAGTCGTGGAGAGGTCATGAAAGCAGTTGGATTGTGGAAGGCAGCAAGGCCTCTGTTCGAAAGATCTTCCCAGATGAAAAATATGCTCAAGCTTGATGCAAAGCTAGCGGAGGTTGACTTTGCTGTTTTGGTTGAGTATGATGAGAAATTCCAACGTCTTTCAGAATTGTATGTGCCTGGTAGTGCCCCAGAGGAGATATACATTGTGGAGGAAGAGGAAGAGGATGAACTGTCTCAACCAAGTGATTTCGGGGACAAGGGGAGGCAAGGAGTTTTGGTTTCAATTGCAGTCTGAATCTGTGATCATTTTGAGTCTTGTTGTTCATTCTCTTCAACTTTTCCTAAGATTTTTAAAAAGTACATACCCACCAGTTTTCAATGTGCAGGCCATGTCTTGTCCAGGTCATAGCATTTTGTCCAGTATGTAGTCTGTGTATTTATTCTTTTATTGTGCTATCACTGCACCTAACCCAGTTTTGTTTGTACGCAGAGCCGCAGGTGACCATGGTGGGGAATGAAATCGGTCCTAGGGGACGATCTTCCGACCGAATTCCGGTGCATCTGGAAAGCATTATTTGCGATTCTAAATTGGCTTGGCCTGAAATTCAAACCGAGATTCCGCATTTTGGGAAACCTGGAATGAAAAACGAAATTTCAGGTTCCAAGTTTGCCTTTGTCTGAAGTTGATATGTTATATATCGGATGCCGAACAACAGCGAACAACGATTTGAGTTACCCCTTTTTGATATGAACTTCTCCCCTTATCCCTGAAGTAACTGGGTACTACCCGCGCTGCAAAGCATGATAGTCGAACTTGAAAGTGCCCGAATAAAATGCCTACATAAAAAAAGAGAGAGAGATCGCGAGATTCTTTGGTTCAAGTCACCCACTGGGCACACAAAACACAGTTGTGTAACGAGTGGATCAAATTGAACGCATAAGCTACACTGTATGGAGTGACTCCAAACCAATTAGAGCACGAGGGAAGCGGCCACCAAGCCAAACAGCACCATGCCCATCGCGCCGGCGCATATACGGAGTGCACCTCCTGTGGCGATAGGCTTGACAGAAATCCCCGCTGCCGCGCAGACTTGGTCGATTGCTGTGGGGCAAGGAATTGGTATTGCGAGTTCGGAATAGAAACCAGTGCACGTACCATCCCCAACCTCGCCGATCTCCTTGTCGCTGTCACTGGCATATACTACGCAGGAAATGCAAGCAGAAACTTTGTCCATGTTTTGCGTCGGTGCAGGCGTCTTTGGAGGGTGACTGCGAAGGAGATTCAGAAGGAAGATAAATGAACCTGGAGTAGGGGAGTGAATATAGGAAGGCGTACCACAAGTATCACGTCGGCCTGATCGCACAGGGTCTTACATTCTGGGGCGTTCCGCTTTGACGTGGAATTATGGACCGCGCTGTTTCCAGGGCTGGCGCAGTCGATACTACATAGGAAGATTAGGGGATGGTGAGACAAATATAATGTAATGTTCCGGGGCACCGTCGCATTTACCTGACTGCGCGGCCAGGAGAAGGGCGACAGAAGCGAAGAGGATGGAGGTGGGTCTGAACATGATAGATTACGCAAGTGAGGGTAGGGTGATAGTAGACGAAATAATAAGGACAGCCTGTATCGGGAGGAATAAGCAATAAAAGAAAGGATACGATGAGCTGATGACTGTCTGCTAAGTTATGCGCTGGTTTTTTAGGCACGGCGCCGCGTTGAAGAATCAAGGATTCATCTCGGCAGCAGGATTCAAGGGACTCATCAAGAGGACACCCGCAGCGATTGCCGCCGTCTTGAGCATAAATAGCGCCACACGCTGACTTTTTGGCGCCTGGCGAATGACGATCTAGGCGCCCGCACATTGAAGCGTCCAACGACCCCTCATCCCGGGACCCGCATTTCGTTTAATTTCCGAATGGGACCTGGTGCGTAACCCTGCCCACATCCCACCCATTGTGCGGACCCCATGTTATTCCGTTTGAACACAAATGTAAAAATAAACAGGGGAGACGACGCGTAAAACGAATTTTGAGTTCAACGATTGAATCGCCAGACGCAAAAAATGGATGTGAAGAACCGAAAAATGGTTTCGATCTTTTTGTGGACCTCGAGACATTTTTGCGCGTGACAAACTTCTGGTTCATCTCCAAGTCCTTAGTACCAACATTCCACATCGACACTGACGGGTCCCTGCGTGAGGCGCGACGGTCGATATAAACGAAAAAAAGCCACTATTCCATTGGCTCTGTCTGAGTGCTAGCGGAAAGTACGGGACAACGTCTCGACATTCAAGTGAAACCGCCGAGGCCGCCGGCGGTAAATATATCATACATAGTGGCGGGAAGCGAGCTTAGCTGAGGTCAGAATCGGATTCGGCACCCCAGAATACGTATAAACCCGATTTTTCCTGATTTTTCTCACGGGAAAATGGATGCGGCCAAAATTTTCGGCAATCTGAACAAAATCGTGTGTACCACTTTGAGCCCCTGGAAGCCCAAGGGTATCCAGCACTTGAGGCTGATAAGTGATAAGGCTTGCAATGAGCTCCAGGACTGTTGTATTGGCCCTGAAAGTGACTTTCAATACCCTTGAAGCCGCGATCGCGCACGCGCCCAAGTATGATTGTTATGTCACACTAGCACCCAACTTTCGCAGCAATTTTCGTTGTAGCGGCTCGTTAAAAATATTTTTTTGGTGGAGAATGATGCTCAGATAGGTGGGGAAAGCTCAATGAATATTTTCAGGATTTTACCTCCTGTTTTTGGTGTCCGGCCAAATTTCAGGGTCTGCCGACAGATACGTCTCATTTTCTTGGCAACGGCTCGATAGTTTCGGGTTAAAGTACTTCTGGGACCTCCTCTCACTGTTTCCTTTGGAATTACGAGTCCTAAATTTATTTAGGTAATCGTTCTTCATAAGCACTTCCAGGGCACTTTTTTGTACACGATTCAGACTCAAAACTTTGACTAGCCGTGGGAATACCATTGCCCTGGTTTGATGGCGGTGTCTTTTCCGGGTCGCTGTGTTCTATTATAAGTTTTGACTTTAGGATGCCAAGGTTTTTTTACGTGTGTTGGATGACATTTGAAAGTTCTTACACTTACCACGTAACTTGCTTGAGTCATTATTTTACTGGGCTTGTTCTGTGCTTGGCTTGGTGTTGGTTCTTTTTGGTCATATACGTGGTGTGGACTTGGTCTATTAGCCATGGCTTCATCTCGACTCGATACTATTGAGAGGTGAGTGCACAGAGTCACAGTGACGTTGTCTGATTCTTGATTTTATTTATTTTTTCGGTCTAGATCTCATCAGCTCCGTTTTTCTGACGCATACATAGGTTTGGCATGACTCCTTGCGTCGATTTACCATCCAATGATATCGGCAGAAGCGATTGTGGCAGGTGAGTGTCTGCGTCGTTTTATTGATGAGTCTTTACAACTTTACAGAGGCATCACGATCCATTGTCTAGATCGTGCTTCTTACCATTCGGTTCGTGTTGATGCAGAGTGACGAATTCAAGTGGACTTTTTTATTGGATTGACTTCGGCTCAGTCAAGTGTGTTTTAAATGGAGGACCATCCTTTTGGATAATGTTGAGTTTGGGGGGCATTTACAGGTTATTGCAGCCATTCCTCAAGCTCTGACCTTCCTGCGCTCCAGGCTTCCCTGTTCGTCCGGCTTCATCTTGTGGTTGTGAAGAGGTTGGTGGATGTGACTACGGGTGTGCATGTAAACGGGTTGAGTTCCGTTGGAGTCCTCCGCGCTGTACGGCCCTTCCTTTCAAAGTTCGAGGTCCTATGTGTCGTCTTCCGTAGCCACCGCGTACTAGAGGAACTGCGCTACTTGTTTGAAACGAACAACTTCAGCAGGCTCCGTGCTCTGAACATGGATTTTAAACCTTATCTTCCTAGCAGACCATATCGACTTGGACTAACCGTAGATGCGACACTCAGGCTACCACTTGAGTCCTAAATTCATATCGTAAGTGTTCTTTACAAGCCCTTCCCTAATACCATTTTTTCCGACAATGTTCAGACTCAAAAATTTGGGTAGAGGTGGGATTAGCATTCCCTTGGTTTATTTTGGCTCATTCTGGGTTATTTGCTGAAGGCGTTAACTTTGTTGCCAAGATTTTATTACGTGTTGTGGATGATGCTCACAAGCAAACCACGTAAACTATCTGAGTTATTAGTCGGCTATCCTTGCTCTTTGGTCATTTAAGTTGGGATATGAAGGAGGATAAATTGATAGCCCAGCTAGGTCTCCTTTCTGAACGTGTCGGGTTGTATGTGTTAGCCATGGCTTTATTCCTGGCCTGATAATATCGTCAACTTCACTACTTGTTGCATGTCAAATGAGCAGTGCTTTCGGCATGACTCGTGTCGATAGACAATCACATAATGTCGGCGGAGGATTCAGTGGCAGGTTAAATGGTTGGTTCAAGTATTGTATTATTACAATCAAATTGACAGTCACGCGTCACGCGGGTACCTGTCGATGGTGGTTCGTCACTCGTCACCCGGCGGTTTGTCGAATTTTCCAAGTGGTTTGTCACCCCAAAAATCGATGTTCCCATGCAAAAAAAAAGTTCATTTTCGGCCCGATTTCTGTCGAATTTGTCGAATTTTTTTTGCCCGTCACGCAAAAAATTTGGTGGTTGTCAAATTGTCGAATTGGAAAAATGAGTCACGCGTCACCCTCCCTGTCGATTTGACTGTAATGGTACAGTAGACAGATAGGAAGAATTGTACTCAGCCTTATTACTAACATTCAAGTTGCTGAGTGGCGAGGTGAGGCTTTCCTTCATCAGAATACTGATTTTTTAAGCAGCCTGAATAAGGTAAATGACCCTAACAAATGCACCAATGACGTCAACCTACGATGAGAGAAATATAACAATAGGAAAGTGCAAGGAATATTCAATGAACAAAGTGGTCTGTGGCAGATGAGGAGTGTGTGGGTTGAAAGACCGGGGGAAGGAGTAGGCCTTCACTACCCACCCGCACACAGCCACGATGCGTATGAGGCAGGGTGGGTTGTCATGTAGTAGTTCTGGTGGAGAGTAAATGATAAAGTGAAATTCTTGGAACATCAAATTTACGGCGTAAAAATAGCCTCATGGGAAATGTTGGGGGCAAATATTAAATGAATGGTCATCGCAGATGTATGGGTCACTAAGATCGGTATACAGAAGCGCTGCGAAAAATGGAATAAGAACAAAGTCACTGTACTGTTACAAAGAAAAAGGAGGGAAAGGGGACTAAATGGAGGAGGACTTACAAGCAGTTTCCCATCCACGGCGCCCTTTTCATACGACGACGACCGACACAATGCTGCCTCTCCCGACTCCCGCTATAAATATTTGGCGGGGATGTCTCGTCATCGCCGAAGGCGACGGACAAGCACATGCAGCAAAATTAGATGGGGCCCAGGTTATAGTTGGGATGCTGTTACCTCCATTGATTTGCAGTTGGGCCGAGTGTCACGGTCAAATCAGATGCTGAATGGTATAAATATGGAATCCGGGATGCTGTCATTTTTAAATACGCATTCAAACCTTTCAAATATGGGTTCACCCACCGGTGAAAGTGAATGTTTTGGGGACCAGCCTACAAAATTTGGGACAATGAATATTTTTACACTCTGAGCAGCATACAAACTGACCAACACAATTTGAATCAGAAAACCGTAAAATATGGCAGGAATAGCTGGATAATTCTATTTGGAACCCGGTTTCCAGTAGGACCCCTCCAAATGGGGTCTCCATCATCGATGCCGGAGAGCCCTTCTGTACAACCGCTCGTTTCGACATATTCCGGCACTGGAAATGATCAGGATGGTGTTTAACCTCTCTTGTAGACATGTGTAAGCTTTTAGGGAAATTTATTAGAACAGAATGGGCAACAGGAAACTGACCAATGCAATTTGAATCATAAAACTGAAAGTTTGTGTCTGAAGCATATATCGTGCAAGGATATTTGTTATAGTGTCAGGCAAGACTCATTAAACTTTCTTCTATGAAGTAGAATAAGCCTCAGAATATTTCAATCCATTGGGTGAGTATAGTTAACGTGCCGAGGTATGTTGAACTTGTTTGATCCCATCAAACATATGGTTAACCGTGTTTTTGCACCATAAAAGCATTCAGAAGGAGATGGAAACATTTCAAAAGATTTATACTATACCTATATGCATTGTATTTTTTTAGACCTGACGGATGGCATATAAAAGGAGCTTTCTGAATTTTAAAGTACACCGGAGTTCAGTGGCGGCATTGCCTAATTTGGAGGGGTTTTTGGAAACCAGGTTTCCAAATAGAATTATTCGGATATCTACTCTGCTGTCAGGAAACACTCATTGAACTCTCTTCTTTGTCAGGGAATAGGCCTCAGAATACTCACCTCTGTAGTGATGCACCGAGGTACATTGAAGTTGTTTTTATCCAACAAGTATACGGTTCAACGGGCCATAACAGGCACTTAGCTGAAGGCTGGAACATTCAAAGAGGGTTTACTTTACTTGTAAGTAAGCCTTGTAATTCTTTTGGCCCCAAGGATGGAATGAATATGAAAGGATCCCTCTCTAGCTCAATTAAAAAATGTGGCCTCATCACCAAGCCTGGCAGCAACTTTGCCCAATTTTCAACTAGAGCTATCCATATTGTAGACCCCCTGGGACTGGACTCGTAATGCCATGCGACGCAGTGGCCCACAAGCCAAGTCCAATGGGTATCGGAGTGCAGGTAAGTGGTTGGTAAATTTGTTGACTTTGATTTTCCGGAGTTGTAGGAGTGAGGTCGCAAGTCGGTGCAAGAGTGTAATCCCCCATAGAGTGGACCAAGGAATTTTAGTGTGAACTTAATCCGATAGAATGGTGCCTGCAGCTCTGGATTTATAAATCATTTTGAACCTGCAAATGGTGTGCAAAATAAAGGAAAGCTTTCACCAATATTTTCAGAGTTACGAGTACTTATGTTTACATATGTTATCGTTTCTTTCAAATCTCAGGACACCCAAAATCGATCACTTTTTGACTAGTTTCCGATTTCGTTGAGGACCCTTTTAGTGGCTGTGTCTAGTTTTTTTTGACACTGCCACTATTTACATTAGACAAAAAGCCATTAAAACTACTCGAAGGGTGTGAGACCTACTACTATTGACTGTGAAATTGGCCACTTAAGGGTTATTGCGCCTGCAGAACAAGTTATGTTGTCGACCTGCGCCATTTGTATTGAGAGGATGTAGGTTGGGGTCCTAAGAGTCGACGTTGAACAGGGACTGAGCTTGTGCTAAGTTGGGATTGCTTGGCGAATATTTTCGGCTGGCGTGTCCAAAAGGGGGGAAAACTATGAAATTGGCCGGTCGCATTTGAGGAGAGGAGAAATTTACCAGCAAGAGTTAGTGCCTTCTAGTATGAGACTTTAGGTCTACTGAAGGTGTGTAGACAGTTTGGTGCCTCTAGCACTGCATATTATCTTGATATATGCGTGGCCAACTGAAAGCCTGTGATGTGAAAGTGTGATTTTTGAGAAGAAGCCGGCCAACCAGAGGGTAGGGAGAAGTTCAAAAGGCTAAGAGTGCTCCCTCCCTTGAACGCAAACATTTCCCGATTAGAATGAGCTCCAGACGTCGTGGATCGAGCAAGAATTGAGGAAGAACGAGGCGATTTGGCGTCAAGAAAAGCGCCTGTTCCGCCATCAACCCGTTTTAAAATTGGCTGCAGCTTGGCATCAACTGAGCCAAACTCCATAAAATTTCCTTTGAAAGGAAACCTCAACATCCTCTCCAACCTACAACCGACATTTAATGACAAAACTTCATATTCAGGGAGTATAGCTCCAATGGCCAACTACCCCGGGTGGCCAACTACCTAGTCACGACTAGTAAACCAGCCTCACGAGCCATTGGAGATGTTTGGTCAAGTAAGATTACGCAACGGCTCCGAGTTTCAGCGTTCACAACGTGTTGGATATCCAGAAATCTCTTCTGATTGACTGGGACTTGCTCAGCACTATTACGCCTCAGTTCGCGTTTCTTTGGTCCTCCCCCTCCAATTTTCGGAAGAGGATGCGATGCTGTTGGGCGTGCGGTGTCTGTGGCCACAGATAATGTTCTTTGGAAACGTCGCGCAAAAATGGGAACCAATGGGAGACGAGTTGTTTGTGATGTGATCGGATCATCATAAGCGTCCCGCTAAGTCCCCGCCGCTCATTGCCCGTTCATCTCAAACCCGATACACGGAGGTCGGCTTGGCCGCGTCACTACCACGTCGCTATGTGTGAACTATCTATGGGATAATCTGGGAATCTTGCTGCTGTTGGATCTCACAACTGGCAGCTCCATGTGCTCGCAGAGTAACCGAGACTGGCGCTTACAGCTTAAGCCCACAAAATCCACGTAAAATACTGGGCTGGGCTTGGGCTGACCCGTTTAAAATACATCATATCATTCATCTGAGTTGCTGTCGGGCACTAGGCGGTGTATCACTCTGCCGCTGTTGGATTTGATAGAGACTTGTCAATTCAATCCTCTTGACATTCCTTCAATGTCATTCGCAACTCCTCAAAGCTTATTGGTCTGCCCAGGAATGATACCACCTCGCTCCTTCTACAATAGTAGTTGTACCGTTACGTTCTTTCATTTTCCTCGCGTGTTTTCTCTTATTTTCCTCGCGTGTTTTTTTCCAAATAAAATATAATTATAATATCCGCATCTAGACGCTCCCCACCAGGTCGAATAATGTTGCCGAGACCCGAGGAACTTGACAAACACATCTTGGGCACATCACTATTCAACTGTTCCCTTCGTTCCTGGAACAAACTCTATAAAAGCTGGCGCCTCTGTCAACTTTTGCTCAATCCGGTTTTCCTTTCCAACCATGAAAGTTCTAATTTCTCCTTCGTTCGTCTGCCTTTCACTTTTGTCTGGCGTGCAGCTTGCCTCTGCACTTTCGGTTCCCTCCCTCACTGGCGTATTTTCCCGTGAAGTCGCACCGCGTAGGACCAAGTCCCTTCTAATCAGTAATTACTTTCATCTACTTGGTCATTTTCCAAACCCTGATTATTATATTTCAGATCCCGATGCCTTCCCGGACCTGCCCACTGCGGCAGAAGCGAAAGCCGCCTCAGCGGCTGCGAATCTCGATTTGGATGACATCCAGGGCGATATTTTGTATGCTTTCTTGCTAAAATTTGGAATCCTAATTCTCATCGATCCCGCGCAGAATTGGAATGAGCAAGAAAAGGGAACTTTTCTTCTTCTTCAGCATCGCCAACGCCACGTCGTTCAAGTCTCAGCTTGCTTCGGACATCCTTCCTCTCGTTACATCCACCTCGGAGCTCCTGAGCGTCTCTACTCAGCCCCTGACGGCTCTCAACATTGCCTTCTCTCAGACCGGCCTTACGGCGTTGGGTGCTACCCAATCCCTCGGTGATTCGGTCTTCAGCAATGGCCAGTTTGCAGGTGTAGGTCGACTTGGCGACCCTGGTACTTCCAACTGGGTCCCAGGATTCGCTGGCACCAGCATTCATGGCGTAATTCTTCTTGCATCCGACACCCAAGCAAACATAGATAGCACCTTAGCCTCTCTGAAGGCCGCACTGGGTAGCAGCATCAATGAAATTTACTCTCTCCAGGGCGTGGCTCGTCCTGGAAACCAGGCCGGCCACGAACGTGAGTTTCTGCAGCTTTCCGAGTCGCTGTCTGCTTAGTTCCTGATTTTCAACAGACTTTGGGTATTTGGATGGAATTTCCAACCCCGCCGTGGATGGTTTCACGACGGCTGTCAAACCCGGCCAAGGCCCGCCCGCCGCAGCTGGAGCATTTCTGCTCGGCGAGACTGGCGACATCATCACGCGTCCCACTTGGGCCAAGGACGGTTCCTTCCTTGTATTCCGCCAACTCGCCCAACTGGTCCCTGAATTCGACAAATTTGTGACTGACAACGCCATTTTCAAGCCAGGTCTTACCGTTCAGCAAGGCGCTGACCTCCTCGGCGCCCGCATGGTTGGCAGGTGGAAGAGTGTGAGACTTTCTTTTATGGTTCTTCCTTCTTCACTAACGATTACTGTATTAGGGTGCTCCCGTCGATCTCGCCCCCCTTGCCGACGACCCTGCCCTCGGAGCGGATCCGAACCGCAACAATAACTTCACTTTCAGTGGTGTAACCGACCAGTCCAGGTAAATGCCACGATTTGATTTCAACAGAGTTGTTGACAGTTGTTGACCCTGAACTAATTAGATGCCCCTTCTCTGCGCACATTCGCAAGACCCGCCCCCGTTCTGATCTGGGACCTCCACTGGATGCGCATCACATCATGAGAGCCGGCATTCCGTACGTGTTATTTACCATTACTGCCTTTCTGTAGCTCACAGAACATTCTAGCTATGGTCCTGAAGGTTCGCAGTTATACTATATTATGAGAACGGCGCAGCTCATCAATTCCATTTAGTCACCGATGACGAAGCAGCAGCATCCAAGACCTCGACAGAGCGTGGTCTTGCCTTTGGTTCGTCTTAAACACTGTTCGAGATCTTCAAAATTGGCTGAACAATTTTTCTAGTCTGCTACAGTCTAACATCGACCAAGGATTCCAGTTTCTGCAAAGCATCTGGTCCAACACCGACCTGTGAGCCCTATTCTCCACTGATATCCATTCACCTTGAGTTGACTTTGCCCTGTAAGCTTTGCCCACGGCACCGGAGCTGACCCGATCATTGTAAGTCGTTCTGTTATTCCTTTGAGCTCCAAACTGACGCAGTCATATCCAGGGTGCTCAAAGTGGAGCTGCACGCTCTGTTACCGGACTTGACCCCACCGATTCTAACAAGAGCATAACCCTTACCACTGGTGCGTAGCATATTTTCTGCTGAAGGACTGCGTAGCTTATTAGATTTCAGATTTCGTCGTTTCGCGCGGCGGGGAATACTTCTTCTCTCCCTCGTTATCCGCAATCGCCAACACTCTTTCGGTCTAAGTAGAAGACCCGACCCGATTTCATCTGGATTTTGTAATGGGGCATAGGATATAATAATAGAATGTGATTCCTATATAAATGCAAGAGTTCTTGTGTCCCTCACATTGAGTTCAAATTTAACACACCCGTGACCTTGGTTGAAATGGTTGAGATTTTAGAAGAATTGCATTATTATAGCGGGAAAATTTCACCGCCTGGTTTATTTTTATGGCTCATACGCCGACTCCAAACGCTAACGCTCGGAAAACATCTCTTGGTAAAGTCATCCACCTCGGATCATCACGAAAGTGGCTGTGCTATGCACTCCTTTAAACAGACTCTCAGCGCAGCCTTGTTGAAACAAGAGGCACAGCTCGTTTTTCAAACGAGTTTGTACCGGAATGAAGCCATTCCATTCACTGATATCTATACAGCCATTCTGCACTTCATTCCTTAACCAGTTTTTCTCAAGATTCGAGTTCTATCCACTTTGCGTAATCCCACCGTTGTCCCCAAGTTCTAATCGGAAATTATTGTGTCCATCATTTCCAAATAGCTCCTATTTTAATCGAGAACGGGCGCCCTCATCGAGCATGTCGAATCAAGTTTTCCAGCGAACGGTGGAATTTCTTAACGAGGTCCTTCAAGATCCCGCTCACCTGAAATCTTGCTGGAGTTTTAACGAGTTGCATGTATATCTTGCTCCATCCCAGCGCCGTCTTTTCGCACCAATTTGAGCCGGACTTCGTCTTGGCAAAACTTGTCACAGTATCTGGCCTATAATATTGTCGTTTACTACGGCTCCCCGCACAGCCGCTCAACTGACAAAATTGATGGCCTCTCGAACAGAATGTTCTTGTGGCGAAGGATGGGATATCGACCTCTTCCGCAGCTATGGACATCCTCTAACGCGTCAATGGAAGGATATGCGGCAAGCTGAGCAGCCACAAATCGCCTCGTCCCCATTTTATTGCTTCTTTTCTCGTGTCTTCAAAGAACTCATTCCGTATCTGCACGATTTATCCCCTGTCGCAGTGGCAAAAGGGCGGATGTCTGTCTGACCACTCTCCCCATATGATTGTATTCCAGTCAATGCAGAGGCGAACGTGAGTTCGCTTCACCAGTGGGTTCGTCTATACCGTGATCCCATCCCATACCCGGTCTCACTGCTGGGAGTTATAGCCCACGTTCGCAGGCTCTTGTCGTTCCAACCATAACCACTTGCCCACACCTCGCAGGAGATATTGCGAACCTCGAGCACACCATCTGTGACACACCGCTCTCTGCGGCTTAGAAAACGACTCACGACTCCCCAGCTCCATGCCATCGGCGCCGCCTTCCACACACGCATCTGGCAGATCGAAAAGTTCTGGCACTCTATTCACAGAGTCTCCCGTCACCGACATCGAAATAGCGCGCCTGATCTGTGGACACGAAGGCTCGTTGTTCGACCTCTTCTCCAAAGCGCTTGATATCCTGCACACTCGCGATATATATCCCGACACGAAGTTGGACGACACGCCGCTCTCGATCCAAACGTTCACCGAGGCCGCAGCGACCATAAACATTGTTGGGGATCTCAAGACTCCGCTGCTGTGCTCCCGTAGATGCCGTCCCATTTTTAAAACCACTGCATCATGCACCGCGCCAACTCATGAATCTTGCCGTCTTTCGCATTTGCACGCCACATCTCCTCACCGTCATTTTCACACATCCCGATGCGACATGGATGCACCCCTCCACGCGTCCGTCTGGCATTTTTTCCCGCAATACGAGACGATCTGGCAGCCGCCACAGCGCCGGAAACGCTCGCTCGGCGCTACATCGGGATCGAGCATCCGGATTGAACGATTACACCCGACCGAGAAGCATACTGTCTAGTGCTTCGATGCGCGGTTGAACACTGGAAAAGCCGACGGCCCCAGCGTGCCCAAGCCCCAGCCCCACTCGCGTGGGCGCCGGAGGATGGTCGCCGAGCGCATGTTCACTAATTAGATCCAAGGGCCAGCTATATCAGCTCAGAGTGCTGGTACCCAGTGATTAGTTAGTGAGCATACATATTACAACATGCGATACAGTGTCAATCCCACGTCGTAACCCCGGATTCCAGACGGAGGTTCGGATGCTGAAAGTTCAGCGAAGTACTATGTTGAATGAAATAAACGGTTTACATAGATGCATACTCTCTTTCTTTAATCGGTCAAAACGTCGTGTATTGGTAGCCAAGTTTACCTGCTGGAACCGACTTTTACATAGGTCACATTCCAACCCCGCGTCTAACCTTTCTTTGGTTTCGTAATTCAACTTGTCGTCAAAAAGGAATGCAATTTATTGAATAGGACGATTCTATGTGATGTGATCATGAGTGAGACGCTAGGCGTCGTGGATAAATTACTACAGTGTCAACTAGAGAATGTGATGGCTTTTCATGTGTTTGGAATGCAATGTCCACTATGTTGATAATATAAAGAAACAGATTTCAATCCGAGTAAGGCCTATCCTCAGCAATAGACTGCCGGGATAGGTCTTCCTTGATTTTAACAGGCGCGTAGGCAGCACTTCTCGTAGGTCCCGTCTTCCGGTCCTCATTTGAATACTGTGTCTTGAGAAGGGATGCCTGGAACTCAAATGTTTATATTTTTTAAAGGCGCACGGGGCGACGACGAGCATTAAAATTTCAATGCAAAGTATTGTATACGCAAAATGACGTTGAAAAAGTAATTAGGGGCCGAGCACGGGTGCTTCGCACAACTGTGTGGGCTCCGAATTCGAAGCCGCCTGAATGGCACCGAGGAGACGACCAACAGTCGCGAGCGTGATGCGATTAGTTGGCTTTTTCCAACCCTCAGCAATGGGCAGGCGCCTCTTCTCTGAAGAAAATGTTGACGAACCTAAGATGTGGTCAGATACGATTTATCTACGTTGAAGCAGATACGAACTTCTTGGAGCGATGCCAGTAACTGGATCACCCATGACGCTGAGGTAGAATGCAGAGGCACCGCTGCGACCCTGGATCTCCTTGGGTGTGTTGGTAATGTTGGGATTCGTCGCAAGTGAGATCGCCAGCCGGTCGTGTTGAACCTGACCGGCGGAGGTGATGTTGTAATAGTCGACGGTGGGATTAGAGTTGGCTAAAGTGCTGAAGATTGTCTCATTGAAACGCAGATTATCTCCGAGTGCGAAATCCCCGCGTGACAAAGACGCGTCGCTCTCGAGAAGATTGTGGCTACAGAGTATTCGTAATTCAGTATCATCAATTCGTATGGGACTTACAGCTTCAGTGCATCCAAATTCAACGTCGTGGGCTCGGGACCAGACAAGAGACCGAGCTTCGCGGCGGAGAGAATTAGCTCCGGCGCCATGTTGAAGCCTTCTATGCACGGAAAATGTCAGTCCAGAACAAAGACGTGCGGAGGTGTTACCCACCGCTGGCTGCCTTCAATATCATGGGAATAGAAATCTTTTTGCCATCCCTCGGAAGGTAGCCATGATTAGCTAGTCTGTCAAATTCGAACGTTATGAGTATCGACCGGTGAAAGGGAGCACATTTCACCCACGTGTTTAGTCCAGGGCAAGGGGAACGAACGTCAGTGGCGCTAGGAGCAATCCATTTGTGGTCGTTGTTGTTCGAGTACCACGGAATCGCACTGGTGGGAAGCAATAGCTGCCAAAATGAGAGATTCAGCGAGAAGATACATATGAAGACCGGCGTTTCTGGGTAAAAAATTCGTGGGTTTATATAGAGGTGTGCTGTCTAAATTAACACACTGCTGAAGTTCGCAGGCATCCGCAGCACCCTTCGGCGTGCACGGGATCTCCCCTACACTGGTGAATAAGCAGTAGCAATATCCCAAGG